>JANJGN010000036.1:5242117-5429137 GCA_026770705.1 Isurus oxyrinchus
TCACTGGGTTCAGGGTCATTGGGTTCAGAGTTCACAGCCTTCGGGGTTCAGAGTTCACAGCCACTGGGGTTCAGGGTTCAGGGTTACTAGGTACAAAGTTTCCAATTATTGGGTTCAGAGTTCAGTCATTGGGGTTCAAGGTTCATGGTCACTGGGTTCAAAGTTTCCGATTACTGGGTTCAGAGTTCACAGTCACTGGTGTTCCGGGTTCTGGGTCACTGAGTTCAGAGTTCACAGTCACTGGTGTTCAGGGTTCACGGTCATTGGGGTTCAAGGTTCACACAATCACTGGGGGATCAGTGTTCACGGGGTCAGTGGGGGTTCAGAGTTCACATGGTAACTGGGTGTTCAGGGTTCACAGGGTCGGTGGGGATTCAGGATTCACGGGCTCAGTGGGGGGTTCAGAGTTCACGTGGTCACCGGAGGTTCAGGTTTCCTGTGGTCAGTGAGGGTTCATGGTATACGCGGTCAGTGGGGGCTCAGGGTTCACAGGGTCACTGGGGGTTCAAGGTTCAGCTTTCTCGGGCTCTATCAGCAGTAAGTTTTTATCTGTTTCTCACAGAGAGGTGGAGGAGCTGCTGAAGGAGAAGCCACTGGGATCCTTTCTGCTTCGATTGAGTGAAAGTCAGGCAGGAATAGTGCTGTCGTACAGGTAAATCCCTGACCATCTGTGCACTCTGACCTTCACTAACTCACCTTCCAGTGCACTCTGACCTTCACTAACTGACTTTCCAGCGCACTCTGACCCTCACTGACTAACCCCCAGTACACTCGGACTCCCAATGGCTGATCCTCCAGTGCACTCTGACCATCACTGATTGACCCTGCAGTGCACTCTGACCCTCACTGACTGAGCCCCAGTGCACTCTGACCCTCACTGGCTGACCCCCCAGTGCACTCTGACCTTCAGACTGACCCCCATGCACTCTGACCCTCACTGGCTGACCCCTCAGTCCACTCTGACCCTCATTAACTGACCCTCCAGTGCACTCTGACCCTCACTGATTGACCCTCAGTGCACTCTGACCCTTACTGAATGACCCTCAGCGCATTCTGACCCTCACTGGTTGCGGGGGGGTGGAGAGTAACTAGGTTACAAATTCTGCACAACCTTTAACACGAGTGTGAGTCCTCCTCGCCCCTGGTTGACTTGCTCTGCTGGCCATGGTCCCATAAAACACTGCCTCCTCCTGGCCTCCTATGGGATTGCAGCAGGTGAACCCCGTCAATTCTCGCTCTGACAGGACGATGAGGCTGTGGAGTATTTTGGCGGAACTCAGTTTACCGTTTGACTTACTTTTCTCAGAAGCCTCCCAGCGGAGGCCAAGACTGTGGGTGGGGAGGTGCAGGGAGGAGGACAAGGGTGCGGGGATGGGAGAGGTGGGCAGAGTCACGGGTAGGGGCGGGCACCAGTAATCCCGCTGCTGGGAGGGCTGAGGTCGGCGGGGTGCTTGAGCTGGTCGTCCTCTGTGCCAATCGGGTGCCCGCGCTAAGATCAGTGTTCACGCTGTGCTCCCCGGTGAACCGGCAATCACCAGGTGGGGCTAAAGAGGGCTGAGCCAGCCCGGGCCAGACAGGGAGCAGGTCAAAGCCCCCTGCCCCGAAACGTTCAGTGGTGGGATGGAAACCTGTGAATGGAGACAGCTGGGTTCGCCTGACCAGTACAGGGAGACGGAAGTCCCGTTAGGGAGGGGAAATCAGCCGCCCTTACCCGGTCTGGCCTACACGTGACTCCAGACCCCATGGTCAGCTCTCACGTGCCCCCTCTGAAATGGCCGAGCGAGACACTCAGCTCAAGGGGCTGTTAGGGAAGGGCAACAAGGACTGGTCTCGCCAGAGAAGCCCACACCCCATTAAATAATTTTTTAAAAAAAAATTTACCTCATGGTTGATCTTCCCCAGTCAGTTCTCGCGATCTGGCCCCACTGCATCACACCTGACCATCCCACCACTAAAACCCGCGGGAGGGCAGCCACAAGGGACAGGTTTCACCCTGGTCAGTCGGTGGTGGGGGGGCGGGGGGGTGGGGGTGGGGGTGTGGGGGGAGGAGATGTACAAGGGGGAGTGACTTTCGCTGGGTTGCTCTGAAGAGAGATAGCGCAGCCACAGTGGGCCAAATGGCCTTCTTCAGCGCTGTAACTATTCTGCAACTCTGTAATGTGGAGGGGTCCTTTTTAATGTTCATTCCCGGGACATGGGTGTCGCTGGCTGGGCCCAGCATTTATTGCCCATCCCTAATTGCCCCCTTGAGAAGGTGGGGGATGAGCTGCCTTCTTGAGCCGCTGCAGTCCCTGTGGTGTAGGTACACCCACCGTGCTGTTAGGGAGGGAGTTCCAGGGTTTGGACCCAGCGACAGTGAAGGAACGGCCGATATATTTCCAAGTCAGGATGGTGAGGGGCTCGGAGGGGAACTTCCAGGTGGTGGTGTTCCCCATGTGTCTGCTGCCCTTGTCCTTCTAGATGGTAGTGGTCGTGGGTTTGGAAGGTGCTGTCTAAGGAGCCTTGGTGAGTTGCTGCAGTGCATCTTGTAGATGGTACACACACTGCTGCTACTGTGCGTCGGTGGTGGAGGGAGTGAATGTTTGTGGATGAGGTGCCCATCAAGCGGGGCTGCTTTGTCCTGGATGGTGTCGAGATTCTTGAGTGTTGTGGGATCTGCACTCACCCAGGGTGCAGTGTAAGGTCCCACCGCTGCCACCATGTTATAGTTGGTTGTGCCTGTCTAAGGAGTGATTGCGGAGACATAGGGATGTCTGAACAATGACAGGTTCATTGGAGGAACATCGCTACAGATATACCAGACTATCGATGTTGCACAACTGAAACCCTGAGGGTTCTCCTCCATCAACCCCAAGTCATGTAACTCTCTTACATCATCATGTGGGCGGTACCGTTTCTCCAGCCCCGCCCATTAACCCTTTCGGCCGAGGACCCCCCCTGAATACGACAGGGAGTAGCCTTCTGAGAGCGGAGAGTCGCGGAAAGGGGCAGAGTCAAGGGAGCGCTCCCCACACGGAACCCACGCTGTGCCCAACGATATGGGCACCAGCTGTGAGGAAGCGGTAGACAGGAAAGGGAGGATGCCCGCTTTCACCAAGGCTCAACCATTCGCCAACCCCTCCTCAGGAAACTGGGGTCACGAAGTGCGTGCCCTTTGACCCACCCGCCACTCCACTCACCCACTACTGACCATCCCTCACTCCTCCTGAGCCCAGCTCCCCCAGGCCAATGCCTCTGTCAGACGGGAGGGGAGGATAGTTGGGGGGGGAGGGGGTGTGCATGTTGGGGTCCTACAGTGACCGGGCTAACTGACTCTTCACCCTGTGTTCTGGCCCCAGTGGGACTGACCGGTGCCGACACTTCATCATCGAGCATCGGCCTGAGAACCGTTACCGGATCCTGGGCGAAGAGCAGCTGCACAACAGCATCCCCGAGCTGCTCGACTTCCACAAGAAGGTCCCCATCTTACCCTTCGTAGAATACCTGACTACAGCCTGCGAAAAGGTACAGTAGAGGGATGGGCACTGGAGCTGAGCTGGGGTCAGAAAATAACACACCAGGGCTTGGCTCTGAGGTATGATCAGCCTGGGCCAGGGCCTATCAGACACCAGGGCCTGGGGCTAAAGTGATATATAATAGACCAGGGCCTAAAGTGATGTACAAAAAAACAGGGGCTACAGAGATGTACAATAGACCAGGGTCCAAAGTGATGTACAAAAAAACAGGTGCTACAGAGATGTACGATAGATGAGGGGCTACAGTGATGTATAATAAACCAGGGCCTCGAGTGATGTACGATAGTCCAGGGCCTAATGTGATGTAAAATAAACCAGGGCCTACAGTAATGTACAATACGACCAGGGCCTACAGTGATGTGCGATAGACCAGGGCCTACCGTGATGTACGATAGACCAGGGCCTACAGTGATGTACAATAAGCCAGGGCATACAGTGATGTACGTTAGACCAGGGCCTAAAGTGATGTATGATAGATGAGGGCCGGAAGTGATGTACGCTTGGCCAGGGCCTACAGTGATGTACAATAGACCAGGGCCTAAAGTGATGTACGATAGACCAGGGCCTACACTGATGTATGATAAATGAGGGCCTACAGTGATGTCCAATAGACCAGGGCCTACAGTGATGTACGATAGACCACGGCCTAAAGTGATGTACGATAGACCACGGCCTAAAGTGATGTACGATAGACCAGGGCCTACAGTGAAATACGATAGACCAGGGCCTAAAGTGATGTACGATAGACCAGGGCCTACAGTGATATACGATAGACCAGGGCCTACAGTGATGTACGATAGACCAGGGAATAGACTGTTGTACAGTAGACGAGGGTGTAAAGTGATGTACAATGGACCAGGCCTAAAGTGATGTACAATAGACAAGGGCCTAGACTGATGTACGATATACCAGGGCCTACAGTGTGTACCATAAACCAGGGCTACAGTGATGTACAATAAAGCCAGGGGCTACAGTGATGTACGATAGAGCAGGGCCTACAGTTATGTACGATAGACCAGGGCCTGAAGTGATGTAGAATAGACCAGGGCCTACAGCAATGTACGATAGACCAAGGCCTACAGTGATGTACAATAGACCAGGGCCTACAGTGATGTACGATAGACCAGGGCCTACAGTGTGTACAATAAACCAGGGTCTACAGTGATGTATGATAGACCAGGGCCTACAGTGATGTACAATATAGCCAGGGGCTACAGTGATGTACAATAGACCAGCGCCTACAGTGATGTTCAATGAACCAGGGCCTAAAGTGATGTACGACAGACCAGGGCCTAAAGTGATGCACAATAAACCAGGGCCTACAGTGATGTACGATAGACCAGGGCCTAAAGTGATGTATGATAAGACAAGGGATTTAAGTGATGTACAATGGACCTGACCCTACAGTGATGTACAATAGATCAGGGCCTTAAGTGATGTACAATAGACCAGGGCCTACAGTGATGTAGCATTGACCAGGGCCTACAGTTTGTACAATAAACCAGGGCCTACAGTGATGTATGACAGACCAGGGCCTACAGTGATGTATGACAGACCAGGGAATACAGTGATGTACGATAAGGCCAGTGGCTAAAGTGATGTACAATAGACCAGGGCCTACAGTGATGTACAATAGACCAGGACCCAAAGTGATGTACGATAGACCAGGGCCTACAGTGATGTACAATAGACCAGGGCCTAAAGTTATGTACAATAAACCAGGGCCTACAGTGATGTACGATAGACCAGGGCCTACAATGATGTACGATAAAGCCAGGGCCTACAGTGATGTACGATAATCCAGGGCCTAAAGTGATGTACAATAAACCAGGGCCTACAGTGATGTACGATAGACCAGGGCCTACAGTGATGTACGATAAGGCCAGGGCCTAAAGTGATGTACAATAGACTAGCGCCGACAGTGATGTACAATAAGCCAGGGTGTACAGTGATGTACGTTAGACCAGGGCCTACAGTGATGTTCGCTTGACCAGAGACTACAGTGATGTACAATAAACCAGGGCCTACAGTGATGTACGATAAACCAGGGCCTAAGGTGATGTCTGATAGATAAGGGCCGGAAGTAATGTACGATAGACCAGGGCATAAAGTTATGTACAATAGACCAGGGCCTGAAGTGATGTATGATAGATGAGGGCCTGAAGTGATGTCCAATAGACCAGGGACTACACTGATGTACGATAGACCAGGGCCTACAGTGATGTCCAATAGACCAGGGCCTAAAGTGATGTACGATAGACCAGGGCCTAAAGTGATGTACGATAGACCAGGGCCTATGCTGATGTACAATAAATGAAGGCCTACAGTGATGTCCAATAGACCAGGGCCTACAGTGATGTACGATAGACCACGGCCTAAAGTGACGTATAATAGAACAGGGCCTAAAGTGATGTACGATAGACCAGGGCCTACAGTGATGTCCAATAGACCAGGGCCTAAAGTGATGTACGATAGACCAGGGCCTACACTGATGTACGATAAATGAGGGCCTACAGTGATGTCCAATAGACCAGGGCCTACAGTGATGTACGATAGATCAGGGCCTAAAGTGACGTATAATAGAACAGGGCCTAAAGTGATGTACGATAGACCAGGGCCTAAAGTGTTGTACAATAAACCAGGGCCTACAGTGATGTGCAATAAACCAGGGCCAAAAGTGACATACAATAAGCGAGGGCCTAACGTGATGTACAGTAAACCAGGGCCTACATGATGTACGTTAGACGAGGGCCTACAATGATGTCCTATAGATCAGGGCCTACAGAGATGTACAATAAACCAGGGCCTACAATGATGTCTAATAGACCAGGGCATACAGAGATGTACAATAAACCAGGTCCTACATTGATGTAAAATAGACAAGGGCCTACAGTGATATAAGATAAGGCCAGGGCCAAAATTGATGTAAAATAGACCAGGGCCTACAGTGATGAACAATAGACTGGGGCCTGAAGTGATATACGATAAGGTCAGGGCCTACAGTGATATACAATAGCCCATGGCCTACAGTGATGTAAAATAGACCAGGGCCTAAAGTGATGTACAATAGACCAGGGCCTCCAGTGATGTATGATAAACCAGGGCCTAGGCTGATGTATGATAGACCAGGGCCTACAGTGTGTACAATAAACCAGGGCCTACAGTGATGTATGATAGACTAGGGCCTACAGTGATGTACAATAAAGCCAAGGGCTACAGTGATGTACAATAGACCAGGGCCTGAAGTGATGTACAATAGACCAGGGCCTACAGTAATGTATGATAGACCAGGGCCTACAGTGATCTACAATAGACCAGGGCCTACAGTGATGTACAATAGCCCATGGCCTACAGTGATGTACGATAAGGCCAGGGCCTAAAGTGATGTACAATAGACTAGGGCCTACAGTAATGTACAATACGACCAGTGCCAAAAGTGATGTAAAATAGACCAAGGCCTCCAGTGATGTACAATAAACCAGAGCCTAAAGTGATGTACAATAAACCAGGGACTACAGTGATGTATGGTAGACCAGGGCCTAAAGTGATGTACGATAGACTAGGGCCTACAGTGATGTACAATAGACCAGGGCCTAAAGTGATGTACAATAGACCAGGGCCTAAAGTGATGTACGATAGACCAGGGCCTACAGTGATGTATGATAGACCAGGGCCTGAAGTGATGTACGATAGACCAGGGCATACAGTAATGTACGATAGACTGAGGCCTACAATGATGTACAAAAGACCAGGGCCTACAGTGATGTACAATAGACCAGGGCCTAATGTGATGAACAGTAGACCAGGGCCTACAGTGTTGTATGATAGACCAGGGTCTAAAGTGATGTAAGATAGACCCGGCCCAAAGTGATGTACAATAGACCAGGGCCTAAAGTGATGTACAATAGACCAGGGCCTAGAGTGATGTACTTAAGACCATGGCCTTCAGTGTGTACAATAAACCAGGGCCTACAGTGATGTACGATAGACCAGGGCATACAGTGATGTATGATAAAGTCAGTGCCTACAGTGATGTACAATAGACCAGGGCCTTAAATGATGTACAATAGACCAGGGCCTACAGTGATGTAGCATAGACCAGGGCCTACAGTATGTACAATAAACCAGGGCCTACAGTGATGTATGACAGACCAGGGCCTACAGAGATGTACGATAGACCAGGGCCTACAGTGATGTACGATAGACCAGGGCCTAAAGTGATGTACAATAGACCTGGGCCTAGAGTGATGTACTTAAGACCATGGCCTTCAGTGTGTACAATAAACCAGGGCCTACAGTGATGTACGATAGACCAGGGCATACAGTGATGTATGATAAAGTCAGTGCCTACAGTGATGTACAATAGACCAGGGCCTTAAATGATGTACAATAGACCAGGGCCTACAGTGATGTAGCATAGACCAGGGCCTACAGTATGTACAATAAACCAGGGCCTACAGTGATGTATGACAGACCAGGGCCTACAGAGATGTACGATAGACCAGGGCCTACAGTGATGTACGATAGACCAGGGCCTAAAGTGATGTACAATAGACCAGGGCCTAGAGTGATGTACTTAAGACCATGGCCTTCAGTGTGTACAATAAACCAGGGCCTACAGTGATGTACGATAGACCAGGGCATACAGTGATGTATGATAAAGTCAGTGCCTACAGTGATGTACAATAGACCAGGGCCTTAAATGATGTACAATAGACCAGGGCCTACAGTGATGTAGCATAGACCAGGGCCTACAGTATGTACAATAAACCAGGGCCTACAGTGATGTATGACAGACCAGGGCCTACAGAGATGTACGATAGACCAGGGCCTACAGTGATGTACGATAGACCAGGGCGTTAAGTGATGTACAATAGTCCTGGGCCTACAGTGATGTACGATTAACCAGGATCTAGCGTGATCTACAATAGACCGGGGCCTACAGTGATGTACAATAGACCAGGGTCTACAGTGTTGTATGATAGACCAGGGTCTAAAGTGATGTACAATAGACCCGGCCTAAAGTGATGTACAATAGACCAGGGCCTACAGTGATGTATGGTAGACCAGGGCCTAAAGTGATGTACGATAGACCAGGGCCTAAAGTGATGTACAATAGACCAGGGCCTACAGTGATGTATGATAGACCAGAGCCTACAGTGATGTATGATAGACCAGGGCCTGAAGTGATGTACGATAGACTGAGGCCTACAGTGATGTACAAAACACCAGGGCCTACAGTGATGTACAATAGACCAGGGCCTAATGTGATGAACAGTAGACCAGGCCCTACAGTGTTGTACGATAGACCAGGGTCTAAAGTGATGTACGATAGACCCGGCCTAAAGTGATGTACAATAGACCAGGGCCTAGAGTGATGTGCTTAAGACCATGGCCTTCAGTGTGTACAATAAACCAGGGCCTACAGTGATATACAATAGACCAGGGCCTTAAGTGATGTATGATAAGACGAGGGATTTAAGTGATGTTCAATGGACCTGGCCCTGCAGTGATGTACAATAGAACAAGGCCTACAGTGATGTACAATAGACCAGGGCCTAAAGAGATATATGATAGACCAGGTCCTACAGTGATGTACAATAAACTACGGCCTACAGTGATGTACAATAGACCAGGGCCTTAAATGATGTACAATAGACCAGGGCCTACAGTGATGTAGCATAGACCAGGGCCTACAGTATGTACAATAAACCAGGGCCTACAGTGATGTATGACAGACCAGGGCCTACAGAGATGTACGATAGACCAGGGCCTACAGTGATGTATGATAGACCAGGGCGTTAAGTGATGTACAATAGTCCTGGGCCTACAGTGATGTACGATTAACCAGGATCTAACGTGATCTACAATAGATCGGGGCCCACAGTGATGTACAATAGACCACGGCCTACAGTGTTGTACGATAGACCAGGGTCTAAAGTGATGTACGATAGACCCGGCCTAAAGTGATGTACAATAGACCAGGGCCTAGAGTGATGTACTATAGACCAGGGCCTAGAGTGATGTACTATAGACCAGGGCCTACAATGTGTACAACAAACCATGGCCTACAGCTATGTACAATAGACCAGGGCCTAAAGAGATGTGCCATAAACCAGCGCCAACAGTGATGTACGATAAACCAGGACCTAAAAAGTTGTACGATAGATCAGGGCCTACAGTGATGTACGATAAGGCCAGGGCCTACAGTGATGTGCGATAGACCAGGGTCTACAGTGTTGTACAACAAACCAGGGTCTACAGTGATGTACAATAGACCAGGGCCTACAGTGATGTACAATAAACCAGGGCATAAAGTGATGCAGGATAGACCAGGGCCTTAATTGCTGTACGATCGACCAGGGCCTAAAGTTATGTACAATAGACCAGGGCCTAAAGTGATTTACAATAGACCAGGGCCTAAAGTGATGTACGATAGACCAGGGCCTAAAGTGACTTACGATCG
This sequence comes from Isurus oxyrinchus, assembly GCA_026770705.1. NCBI lineage: Eukaryota > Metazoa > Chordata > Chondrichthyes > Lamniformes > Lamnidae > Isurus > Isurus oxyrinchus. Next base: position 5,252,099 of record JANJGN010000036.1, read on the forward strand.
ACCAGGGCCTGAAGTGATGTACCATAGACCAGGGCCTAAAGTGATTTACAATAGACCAGGGCCTAAAGTGATGTACGATAGACCAGGGCCTAAAGTGATTTACGATCGACCAGGGCCTGAAGTGATGTACCATAGACCAGGGCCTAAAGTGATTTACAATAGACCAGGGCCTAAAGTGATGTACGATAGACCAGGGCCTAAAGTGATTTACGATCGACCAGGGCCTGAAGTGATGTACCATAGACCAGGGCCTAAAGTGACGTACAATAGACCAGGGCCTAAAGTGATGTACTATTTACCAGGGCCTAAAGTGATGTACAATAGACGAGGGCCTGAAGTGATGTACAATAGACCAGGGCCTACAGTGATGTACAATAGACCAGAGCCTAAAGTGATGCAGGATAGACCAGGGCCTTAAGTGATGTACGATAGACCAGGGCCTACAGTGATGTACAATAGACCAGCGCCCAAAATGATGTATGATAGATTAGGGCCTACAATGATGTACAATAAACCAGGGCCTAAAGTGATGTACGATAATCAAGGGCCAACAGTGATGTACAATAGACCAGGGCCTAAAGTGAAGTACAATAAACCAGGGCCTCAAGTGATGTACAATAAACCAGGGCCTAAAGTGATGTACGATAGACCAGGGCCTACAGTGATGTACAATAAACCAGGGCCTAAAGTGATGTACGATAATCAAGGGCCTACAGTGATGTACAATAAACCAGGGCCTAAAGTGAAGTACAATAAACCAGGGCCTAAAGTGATGTACAATAGACCAGGGCCTAGAGTTATGTACAAAAGCCCAGGGCCTACAGTGATGTACAATAGACCAGGGCCTAAAGTGATTTACGATAGACCAGGGCCTAAAGTGACGTACGATAGATCAGGGCCTGAAGTGATGTACGATAGACCAGGGCCTACACTGATGTATGATAGACCAGAGCCTAAAGTGACGTACAATAGACCAGGGCCTAAAGTGATGTACAATAGACCAGGGCCTAACGTGATGTACAATAGACCAGGGTCTACAGTGATGTACAATAAACCTAGGCTTAAAGTGATGTATGATAGACCAGGGCCTAAAGTGACGTACAATAGAAAAGGGCCTACTGTAATGTACGATAGACCAGGGCCTAAAGTGATGTACAATAGATCAGGGCCTACAGTGATGTACGATACACCAGGGCCTAAAGTGATGTACGATAAGGCCATGGCCTAAAGTGATGTACGATAGACCAGGGCCTTCAGTGATGTGCGATTGACCAGGGCCTACAGTGATGTACGATAGACCAGGGCCTAAAAAGATGTACAGTAGACCAGGGCTTACAGTGATGTGCGATAGACCAGGGCCTACAATGATGTACAATAAGGCCAGGGCCTGAAGTGATGTCCGATAGACCAGGGCCTAAAGTAATGTATGATCGACGAGGGCCTGAAGTGATGGACAATAGACCAGGGCCTACAATGATGTACAATAGACCAGGGCCCACAGAGAGATACAATACACCAGGGCCTACAGTGAGATACAATACACCAGGCCCAGTGAGATATGATACACCAGGGCCCACAGTGAGATATGATACAACTGGGTCTACAGTGAGATACGATACACCAATGCCTACAAGTGAGATACGATACACCAGGGTCTACAGTGATATACGATACACCAGGGTCTACAGTGAGATATGATACACCAGGGTCTACAGTGAGATACGATACACCAGGGTCTACAGTGATATACGATACACCAGGGTCTACAGTGAGCTATGCTACACCAGGGTCTACAGTGAGATACGATACACCAGGGTCTACAGTGAGATAGCATACACCAGAGTCTACAGTGAGATACGCTACACCAGGGTCTACAGTGAGATACGATACACCAGGGTCTACAGTGAGATACCATACACCAGGGTCTACAGTGAGATACAATACACAAGGGTCTACAGTGAGATACGATACACCAGGGTCTGCAGTGAGATACCATACACCAGAGTCTACAGTGAGATACGATACACCAGGGTCTACAGTGAGATACCATACACCAGGGCCCAGTGAGATATGATACACCAGGGCCCAGTGAGATATGATACACCAGGGCCTACAGTGAGATACGATACACCAATGCCTAAAAGTGAGATACGATACACCAGGGTCTACAGTGAGATACGATACACCAGGGTCTACAGTGAGATACCATACACCAGGGTCGACAGTGATATACGATACACCAGGGTCTACAGTGAGATACCATACACCAGGGTCTACAGTGATATACGATACACCAGGGTCTACAGTGAGATACCATACACCAGGGTCTACAGTGAGATACCATACACCAGGGTCTACAGTGATATATGATACACCAGGGTCTACAGTGAGATATGCTACACCAGGGTCTACAGTGATACACGATACACCAGGGTCTACGGTGAGATACCATACACCAGGGTCTACGGTGAGATACCATACACCAGAGTCTACAGTGAGATACCATACACCAGGGTCTACGGTGAGTTACCATACACCAGAGTCTACAGTGAGATACCATACACCAGGGTCGACAGTGATATACGATACACCAGGGTCTACAGTGAGATACCATACACCAGGGTCTACAGTGAGATACCATACACCAGAGTCTACAGTGAGATACCATACACCAGGGTCTACAGTGAGATACCATACACCAGGGTCGACAGTGATATACGATACACCAGGGTCTACAGTGAGATAACATACACCAGGGTCTACAGTGAGATTCCATACACCAGGGTCTACAGTGAGATACGATACACCAGGGTCTACAGAGATATATGATACACCAGGGTCTACAGTGAGATACCATACACCAGGGTCTACAGTGAGATACCATACACCAGGGTCTACAGTGAGATACCATACACCAGGGTCTACAGAGATATATGATACACCAGGGTCTACAGTGAGATACCATACACCAGGGTCTACAGTGATATATGATACACCAGGGTCTACAGTGAGATACCATACACCAGGGTCTACAGAGATATATGATACACCAGGGTCTACAGTGAGATACCATACACCAGGGTCTACAGTGAGATTCCATACACCAGGGTCTACAGTGAGATTCCATACACCAGGGTCTACAGTGAGATACGATACACCAGGGCCCAGTGAGATATGATACACCAGGGTCTACAGTGAGATACCATACACCAGGGTCTACAGTGAGATACCATACACCAGGGTCTACAGTGAGATTCCATACACCAGGGTCTGCAGTGAGATACCATACACCAGGGTCTACAGAGATATATGATACACCAGGGCCCAGTGAGATATGATACACCAGGGCCCACAGTGAGATATGATACACCTGGGCCTACACTGAGATACGATACACCAATGCCTAAAAGTGACATACGATACGCCAGGGTCTACAGTGATATACGATACGCCAGGGTCTACAGTGAGATACGATACACCAGGGTCTGCAGTGAGATACCATACACCAGGGTCTACAGTGATATACGATACACCAGGGTCTGCAGTGAGATACGATACACCAGGGTCTACAGTGATATATGATACACCAGGGTCTACAGTGAGATACGATACACCAGGGTCTACAGTGAGATACGATACACCAGGGTCTGCAGTGAGATACCATACACCAGGGTCTACAGTGATATACGATACACCAGGGTCTGCAGTGAGATACCATACACCAGGGTCTGCAGTGAGATACGATACACCAGGGTCTACAGTGATATATGATACACCAGGGTCTACAGTGAGATACGATACACCAGGGTCTACAGTGAGATACGATACACCAGGGTCTGCAGTGAGATACCATACACCAGGGTCTACAGTGAGATACGATACACCAGAGTCTACAGTGAGATACCATACACCAGGGTCTACAGTGAGATACGATACACCAGGGTCTAAAGTGAGATACCATACACCAGGGTCTACAGTGAGATACCATACACCAGGGTCTGCAGTGAGATACCATACACCAGGGTCTACAGTGAGATACCATACACCAGGGTCTACAGTGAGATTCCATACACCAGGGTCTACAGTGAGATACCATACACCAGGGTCGACAGTGAGATACGATACACCAGGGTCTACAGAGATATATGATACACCAGGGTCTACAGTGAGATACCATACACCAGGGTCTACAGTGATATACGATACACCAGGGTCTACAGTGAGATTCCATACACCAGGGTCTACAGTGAGATACAATACACCAGGCCCAGTGAGATATGATACACCAGGGCCCACAGTGAGATATGATACAACTGGGTCTACAGTGAGATACGATACACCAATGCCTACAAGTGAGATACGATACACCAGGGTCTACAGTGATATACGATACACCAGGGTCTACAGTGAGATATGATACACCAGGGTCTACAGTGAGATACGATACACCAGGGTCTACAGTGAGCTATGCTACACCAGGGTCTACAGTGAGATACGATACACCAGGGTCTACAGTGAGATAGCATACACCAGAGTCTACAGTGAGATACGCTACACCAGGGTCTACAGTGAGATACGATACACCAGGGTCTACAGTGAGATACCATACACCAGGGTCTACAGTGAGATACAATACACAAGGGTCTACAGTGAGATACGATACACCAGGGTCTGCAGTGAGATACCATACACCAGAGTCTACAGTGAGATACGATACACCAGGGTCTACAGTGAGATACCATACACCAGGGCCCAGTGAGATATGATACACCAGGGCCCAGTGAGATATGATACACCAGGGCCTACAGTGAGATACGATACACCAATGCCTAAAAGTGAGATACGATACACCAGGGTCTACAGTGAGATACGATACACCAGGGTCTACAGTGAGATACCATACACCAGGGTCGACAGTGATATACGATACACCAGGGTCTACAGTGAGATACCATACACCAGGGTCTACAGTGATATACAATACACCAGGGTCTACAGTGAGATACCATACACCAGGGTCTACAGTGAGATACCATACACCAGGGTCTACAGTGATATATGATACACCAGGGTCTACAGTGAGATATGCTACACCAGGGTCTACAGTGATACACGATACACCAGGGTCTACGGTGAGATACCATACACCAGGGTCTACGGTGAGATACCATACACCAGAGTCTACAGTGAGATACCATACACCAGGGTCTACGGTGAGTTACCATACACCAGAGTCTACAGTGAGATACCATACACCAGGGTCGACAGTGATATACGATACACCAGGGTCTACAGTGAGATACCATACACCAGGGTCTACAGTGAGATACCATACACCAGAGTCTACAGTGAGATACCATACACCAGGGTCTACAGTGAGATACCATACACCAGGGTCGACAGTGATATACGATACACCAGGGTCTACAGTGAGATAACATACACCAGGGTCTACAGTGAGATTCCATACACCAGGGTCTACAGTGAGATACGATACACCAGGGTCTACAGAGATATATGATACACCAGGGTCTACAGTGAGATACCATACACCAGGGTCTACAGTGAGATACCATACACCAGGGTCTACAGTGAGATACCATACACCAGGGTCTACAGAGATATATGATACACCAGGGTCTACAGTGAGATACCATACACCAGGGTCTACAGTGATATATGATACACCAGGGTCTACAGTGAGATACCATACACCAGGGTCTACAGAGATATATGATACACCAGGGTCTACAGTGAGATACCATACACCAGGGTCTACAGTGAGATTCCATACACCAGGGTCTACAGTGAGATTCCATACACCAGGGTCTACAGTGAGATACGATACACCAGGGCCCAGTGAGATATGATACACCAGGGTCTACAGTGAGATACCATACACCAGGGTCTACAGTGAGATACCATACACCAGGGTCTACAGTGAGATTCCATACACCAGGGTCTGCAGTGAGATACCATACACCAGGGTCTACAGAGATATATGATACACCAGGGCCCAGTGAGATATGATACACCAGGGCCCACAGTGAGATATGATACACCTGGGCCTACACTGAGATACGATACACCAATGCCTAAAAGTGACATACGATACGCCAGGGTCTACAGTGATATACGATACGCCAGGGTCTACAGTGAGATACGATACACCAGGGTCTGCAGTGAGATACCATACACCAGGGTCTACAGTGATATACGATACACCAGGGTCTGCAGTGAGATACGATACACCAGGGTCTACAGTGATATATGATACACCAGGGTCTACAGTGAGATACGATACACCAGGGTCTACAGTGAGATACGATACACCAGGGTCTGCAGTGAGATACCATACACCAGGGTCTACAGTGATATACGATACACCAGGGTCTGCAGTGAGATACCATACACCAGGGTCTGCAGTGAGATACGATACACCAGGGTCTACAGTGATATATGATACACCAGGGTCTACAGTGAGATACGATACACCAGGGTCTACAGTGAGATACGATACACCAGGGTCTGCAGTGAGATACCATACACCAGGGTCTACAGTGAGATACGATACACCAGAGTCTACAGTGAGATACCATACACCAGGGTCTACAGTGAGATACGATACACCAGGGTCTAAAGTGAGATACCATACACCAGGGTCTACAGTGAGATACCATACACCAGGGTCTGCAGTGAGATACCATACACCAGGGTCTACAGTGAGATACCATACACCAGGGTCTACAGTGAGATTCCATACACCAGGGTCTACAGTGAGATACCATACACCAGGGTCGACAGTGAGATACGATACACCAGGGTCTACAGAGATATATGATACACCAGGGTCTACAGTGAGATACCATACACCAGGGTCTACAGTGATATACGATACACCAGGGTCTACAGTGAGATTCCATACACCAGGGTCTACAGTGAGATACCATACACCAGGGTCTACAGTGATATATGATACACCAGGGTCTACAGTGAGATACCATACACCAGGGTCTACAGTGAGATACGATACACCAGGGTCTACAGTGAGATACCATACACCAGGGTCTACAGTGAGATACCATACACCAGGGTCTACAGTGATATATGATACACTATGGTCTACGGTGAGATACCATACACCAGGGTCTACAGTGATATATGATACACCAGGGTCTACAGTGAGATAGCATACACCAGGGTCTACAGTGATATATGATACACCATGGTCTACGGTGAGATACTATACACCAGGGTCTACAGTGATATATGATACACCAGGGTCTACAGTGATATATGATACACCAGGGTCTACAATGAGATACGATACACCAGGGTCTACAGTGAGATACGCTACACCAGGGCCCAGTGAGATATGATACACCAGGGCCCAGTGAGATACCATACACCAGGGTCTACAGTGAGATTCCATACACCAGGGCCTACAATGAGATACGATACACCATGGTCTACGGTGAGATACCATACACCAGGGTCTACAGTGATATACGATACACCAGGGTCTACAGTGATATACGATACACCAGGGTCTACAGTGATATACGATACACCAGGGTCTACAGTGATATACGATACACCAGGGTCTACAGTGAGCTACGCTACACCAGGGCCTACAGTGAGATACCACACACCAAGGCCTGGGCCTTCCAATCCAGTTGCCTACTGAGTCTGAATACATTTCTGAAGGTTCCACTGTATGGCCTCCCCTCTCCAGTCTCCCTGTCCCCTCTCCTCCTGCACTGGTCACGCTACATGTCAATCGTCATGAAGCCCCGCCTTCTCACAGCTGATTGGACAGATAACAGACTCTCACTCACCAACTGGATGATGCTTGACCGTTGGTTAAACAGCCGACCCGCCCGGCTCCCCCAGCATCTCTGATATTTCCATCGGAAAGTATCAAAGGCGTTGGTGGAATTATGTCCCTGATCATTGGATCCTGAGGATTTTATTGACCCCTGGAGACTCCAGGCCTGCCCTGGAGGAGTTGGCAACTCCTGTCCTACAGTGCGGCACTGGACACTGGGGTCTCAGGGCAACATGTGACCTCCCAGACCCGGGGTCTGGGGTTAAGGTTCAGCATCTGACCCCAGACCCAGGTGATGAGATTTTCTGAGCTGATTGTCCTGGGCAGTTGGGTCAAGGAAAGTGGCAAAAGTGACTGTTGGTTTGTCCTTGTCCCTGTTCCCAGATTCCTGATAAACTTTACGAGGATATCGACAGCATCCGGAGGAGGAAACTGGCTGCCTGCGAGGCGGGAGGAGGAGCCGCTGCCGGTGTCACTCCCAATGTACCGGAGGATCGGGCAGGATCCACCTCGTTACCGGGAGCGACGGCCTTTGACCCCAAGGCTGCACGCGATCCCCATCACTGGGCAGTGGAAGAGGCAGTGAAGGCCACACTGGACGATGCCGCCAATCAGGAGGTGACGATCGACAGACACCCGCCATTCAGCAGAATCCCACCAATCAGGGAGCGGGAGGGACTGTTACCCCTGGAAACAGGAAAGGGCTCAGGCACTGGGTGCGGAAACCCTGTCCCACTTACTGGTGGCCACTGGCTGTCACTGGACATCACTGGGTGTTGCTGGGTGTCAGTGGGCATCAAGCACCATTTGGTGTCACTGGATGTCATTGACACTGGATGTCAGCGAGTGTCACTGGCGCTGCTGGTTGCCATTGAGTTCCAGTGAGAGTTACTGGATGTCACTGGCCATCTTTAGGATTCACTGGGTGTCACTGGTTGCAACTGTGTGTCACTGGGTGATGTTTAGAGTTACTGGTTATCACTGGGAGACACTGCATGTCACCAATGAGTTATTGAATGTCATTGGATGTCATTGAGCCTCACTGGGTGTCACTGGATGACCTCGAGTAACTGGGCGTCTGATATGGACAGGAGGAGATTAATTTAAACAGCACTAATTTCTCCTCTCACCACCCCTCCATAAACAGAAAGGTGTTCTTGATTTGGTTCCCTCTTTATAAACTGTGATGTACTTCCCAACCCCTCAGGTTTGGTGTGATCCAATTTTCTACTAATAACCCCAAAGCAAACTTGAGATAGGATGAACTTAGAGGGTTAGTTTATTTTTCGCACACTCACAATGCAGGAGGAGGGTGATAACATTGATACAGTAGAAGAGGATAGAGAAAAGAAAGGTTTACAGTGCAGAGACCAGAGAGAAAAGAAATATTATTTGACCTGGGTTCCTGGGTTGTGAATCAAAGTTCAATGAGGTATTCCTTCATGGTGGTGGGCAGGTTGAAAACTGATGCTGGATTATTCACTTTTCCCAGTGGTGCTGGCTTCACATGATGAGATAGGCATGCAAAGATGATTCAGTCCAGTAGATGATGGTACAGAATCTCCAGCAGAAGCAGTGTCGATGGAGCCAGGTGTTCAGCCTGGGCCAGCGCTCCTTGTCTGTGAGGCTGTTAGTTAGGTGGTAAAATGGCAGACTGAACTTTGCAGTTAAGCAAGGCAATATGAATGGTTCCAACAGCCAGAGGCCGATGTCACATTATTCCCATCTTTTCACAATGCCTTTGGCAAAGGACATATATCCCTCGCCTGGACCCCCGAGATTAAGTGTCCCGACCATTATGAATTGAAAGAAAGGTTGCAGGGCTTTTTGTTTTAACAGACGAGCAGACTCCTGCTGGCAAGCCTGGATTATGAACTGCAGATGGCCTTTGTACAGCTCTCCCTGAACTTGGTCCATGCAGCTCATGATGTGTCATTAGTGCCTCTTCAGAAATAACAAGGTACAGGGATTTCTCTGGTACTGCCAGGTAGCTCCATCTGTTTTAGGGTTACAGACAGACATAGATTCAACCATGTTAGGTCTGTGCTCAGTTTTAAACTTTTAGAGATAGCAGTGGGCATATCTGTATTTTTATCTTATAAAAGAAACATACAGGATGAGAAAGTAAACCTTTCTTTTCTCTACCCCTCTTTTACTGTATGAATGTTATCACCCTCCTCCCGCATTTTGAATGTGTGAACAATAAACTAACCCTCTGAGTTCATCCTGTCTCAAGTTTGCTGTGGGGTTATTAGTAGAAAATTGGATATCACAGTGCCATTGTAGGGCCACTGTGTATTAAATATAAGAAAGTCACGAATACATCCAGTGGGGAATTCAGGAGAAACTTCTTTACCCAGAGAGTGGGGAGAATGTGGGACTTGCTCCCACGGGGAGAATATGGGACTCGCTCCCACGGGGAGAATGTGGGACTCGCTCCCACGGGGAGTGGGGAGAATGTGGGACTCGCTCCCGCGGGGAGTGGGGAGAATGTGGGACTCGCTCCCACGGGGAGTGGGGAGAATGTGGGACTCACTCCCACGGGGAGTGGTCGAGGTGAATCGCAGAGATGGATTGGGAGGGGGGTGGGGGAAGCTGGATAAACACATGAGGGGGAGAGGAATAAAATTATATGTTAATGGGGTGAGAGGGAGAGGGGGTGGGAGGAGGCTTGTGTGGGGGCAGAAATACCAGCATGGAGAAGAGGGGCCAAATGGCCTGTTTCTGTGCTGGAGACTTGGTGACGTGTGGTTTATTCTTGTCCCTGTTCCCAGATCCCTGATAAACTTTACGAGGATATCGACAGGGTCCGGAGGAGGAGGCCGGGTGCCTGCGAGGCGGGAGGAGGAGCCGCTGCCAGTGTCGCTCCCAACGTGCCGGAGGATCGGGCAGGATCCACCTTGTTACCAGGAGCGACGGCCTTTGACCCCAAGGCCGCGCGCGATCCCCATCACTGGGCAGTGGAAGGGGCCGCGAAGGCCACACTGGACGATGTCGCCTATCAGGAGGTGACGATCGACAGGCACACGCCATTCAGCAGAATCCCACCAATCAGGGAGCGGGAGGGACTGTTACCCCTGGAAACAGGAAAGGGCCCCGGCACTGGGCGCGGAAACCCTGTCCCACTTACTGGCAGCCACTGGGTGTCCCTGGGTGTTGTGAGTGTTGCTGGGTGTCAGTGGGCACTGACACTGAGTGGCATAATCTCTCTGGATGTCAGTGAGTGTCACTGGCATCACTGGTTGCTCTTAAGTGTCAGTGAGAGTTAATGGGTGTCACTTTAAGATTAAGATTCGCTGGGTGTCACTGCGTGACATTTAGAGCCACTGGTTGTCACTGGGAGTCAGTACGTTTCACCAAAGTGTCACTGAATGTCACTGGATGTCATTAAGTCTCACTTGAGTAACTGGGCTTTCACAAGGTGTCTGTTACGGAGAGGAGGAGGTTAATTTTAATGGCACTAATTTCTCCTCTCACCACCCCTGCATGAACAGAAAGGTGGTTTTGATTTCTTTCTCTCTTTATAAATGGTGCCGTACTTCCCAACCCCTCGGTTTTGGTGTAATTCAATTTTCTATTAATAACCCCACAGCAAACTTGAGGTAGGATGAACTCAAAGGGTTACTTTATTTGCACTCAAAATATGGGAGGAGGATCACAACAGTCATAGAGTAAAGGAGGTATCGAGAAAAGAAAGGTTTACAGTGCAGACATGACAGAGAAAAGAAATATTGGCCAGGAGTTTCTGACCCCATGGGCAGGGCCCGCTGTGGGTGAGGCAGCACCCCAGCCAGAAGTCCATGGACTTGTAGCAGGACCAGAAGATCCCCGTGGTGGGCAGGTGTGTAAAATCCCGCCCACTGTTGCATGTGCGTCCAGGGTCCAGAATCAACGAGGTATTCCTTCACGGAGGTCAGTGGGTTGAAAACCGATGCTGAATAATTCACCTTTCCCATAGTTTTGACTTCACACAGTGAGATAGACATGCTGAGATGATTCAGTCGTGTAGGCAATGGTACAGAATTCCCAGTAGAAGCAGTGTATGTGGGGGCCAGGTCTCCAACCTGGGCCAGATCTCCTTATCTGTGAAGCTGCGAGTTAGATTGTAAGATGGCAGACTGAGCTTTGCAGTTCAGCAAGGCAATATGAATGGTTCCGCAAGCCAGAGATCCACTTCACACGATTCCCACCTCTTCACACTGCCTTTGGCAAAGGACATATATCTCTTGCCTGTACCCCTGAAATTGTTAAGTGTCCCAAACATTAATAATTGAAAGGAAGGTTGCAGGGCTCTTTGTCTTAGCAGGCGAGCAGACTCCTGTTGGCTAGCCTGGGTTATGAAATGCAGATGGCCTTTGTACAGCTCTCTGAATTTGGTCCATGCAGGGTCCTGACATGTCGTTAATGCCTCGTCAGAGACAACGAGGTGCGGGTTTCTCTGTTACTGCCAGGTAGCTCCTTCTATTCAAAGGTCCCAGACAGACATAGGTTCAACCATGTTAGGTCTGTGCCCAGTTTTAAATTTTTAGAGAGAGCAGTGGGCATATCTGTATATATTTTATAACAGTAATATACACCATGTGGTCTTAGCTACTCACAGTGCCACTGTGTCTCAATATGTATTAGATATCAGAAAGTCACTAATAAATCCAATGGGGAATTCAGGAGAAACTCCTTCACCCAGAGAGTGGGGAGAATGTGGGACTCACTCCCACAGGGAGTGGGGAGAATGTGGGACTCGCTCCCACGGGGAGTGGGGAGAATGTGGGACTCACTCCCACGGGGAGTGGGGAGAATGTGGGACTCGCTCCCATGGGGAGTGGGGAGAATGTGGGACTCGCTCCCACGGGGAGTGGGGAGAATGTGGGACTCGCTCCCACGGGGAGAATGTGGGACTCGCTCCCACGGGGAGAATATGGGACTCGCTCCCACGGGGAGAATGTGGGACTCGCTCCCACGGGGAGAATATGGGACTCGCTCCCACGGGGAGAATGTGGGACTCGCTCCCACGGGGAGAATGTGGGACTCGCTCCCGCGGGGAGAATTTGGGACTCGCTCCCACGGGGAGTGGGGAGAATGTGGGACTCGCTCCCACGGGGAGTGGGGAGAATGTGGGACTCACTCCCACGGGGAGTGGGGAGAATGTGGGACTCGCTCCCACGGGGAGAATGTGGGACTCGCTCCCACGGGGAGCGGGGAGAATGTGGGACTCGCTCCCACGGGGAGCGGGGAGAATGTGGGACTCGCTCCCACGGGGAGTGGTCGAGGTGAATCGCAGAGATGGATTGAAGGGGAGGGGGAAGCTGGATAAACACATGAGGGAGAGAGGAATAGAAGGATATGTCGATGGGGGGAGAGGGCGAGTGGGGTGGGAGGAGGCTCGTGTGGGGCAGAAACACCAGCACGGAGCAGAGGGGCCGAATGGCCTGTTTCTGTGCTGTAGATTTGGTGACGTGTGGTTTATTCTTGTCCCTGTTCCCAGGTTCCTGATAAACATTACGAGGATATCGACAGGGTCCGGAGGAGGAAGCTGGGTGCCTGCGAGGCGGGAGGAGGAGCCGCTGCCGGCGTCGTTCCCGCAGGATCCACCTCATTAGCGGGAGCGACGGCCTTTGACCCCAAGGCTGCGCACGATCCCCAACACTGGGCAGTGGAAGGGGCAGCAAAGGCCAAATTGGACGGTATCGCCTATCAGGAGGTGACGATCGACAGGCACATGCCATTCAGCAGAATCCCACCAATCAGGGAGCAGGAGGGACTGTTACCCCTGGAAACAGGAAAGGGCCCCGGCACTGGCTGCGGAAACCCTGTCCCATTTACTTGTTGCCACTGGGTGTGCCTGGGCATCACTGGATGTCACTGGGTGTTGTGACTGTTGCTAGATGTCAGGGGGCCTCAAGCGTCACTTGGTGTGGCTGAGTGACATAGTGTCACTGGATGACATCGTCACTGGGTAATCCTGGACGTCAGTGTCAGTGGTGTCACTGCTTGCCCTTGAGTGCCAGTGAGACTTGCTGGGTGTCACTGGCTGTCTTTAACATGCACTGGGGCGTCACTGGGTGTAACAGTGTGTCACTGGGTGACAGAGTCACTGGTTGCCATTGGGAGTCACTGCAGGTCGCCAACAAGTCACTGAATGTCACTGGATGTCCTAGCGTAACTGGAATGTCACAGGGTGTCTGTTACAGGCAGGAGGGGGTTAATTCAAATGGCATTAATTTCTCCTCTCGCCACCCCTCCATAAACAGAAAGGTGTTCTTGATTTGTTTCCCTCTTTGCAAATGATGTCATAGTTCCCAACCCCTTGGTTTTGGTGCGATCCAATTTTCTATTAATAACCCCACAGCAAACTCGATAGGATGAACTCAAAGGGTTAGTTTATTTGCACTCAAAACATGGGAAGAGGATCACAACATTCATACAGTAAAAGAGGGATGGAGAAAAAGGATTACAGTGCAGAGATCACAGAGAAAAGGAGTGTTGTTTCACCTGGGTTCCAGAATCCTGAATCAAAGTTCAATGAGGTATTCCTTCACGGATGTTGGTAGGTTGAATACCGAGGCTGGATAATTCATTCTTCCAGTGGTGTTGACTTTTCATGATGAGACAGTCATGCAGAGATGATTCAATCCTCTAGGTGATGGTACAGAATCTCCAGTTGAAACAGTTAGATGGGGCCAAGTGTTCAACCTTGGCCAGTGCTCCTAGTCTGCTTGTTAGATGGCAAAATGGCAGACTGGGCTTTGCAGTTCAGCAAGGCAATATGAATGATTCCAGCAGCCAGAGGCCGATGTCACATTATTCCCATCTTTTCACGCCTTTGGCAAAGGACATATATGCCTCGTCTGGACCCCCGAGATTGTTAAGTGGCCCGACCATTATGAATTGAAAGGAAGGTTGGAGGACTCTTTGTTTTAGCAGACGAGCAGACTCCTGTTGGCCAGTCTGGGTTAGGAATTGCAGATGGCCTTTGTACAGCTCTCTTTGAATTTGGACCAGGGGTCGTTAGTGAATCTAGCTTCTCCGAGGGTCACAGACAGACACAGGTTCAGCCATGTTCGGTCTGTGCCCAGTTTTAAATTCTTAGAGATAGCAATGGTCATATCTGCATATATTTTATAAAAGAAAATATGTAGTTCTTAGTCCCTCACAATGCTATTGTGGGCCACGGTGTATTAAATATCAAGCAGTCACTAATAAATCCAATGGGAAATTCAGGAGAAAATCCTTCACCCAAGGAGCGGGGAGAATGTGGGACTCACTCCCACGGGGAGAATGTCGGACTCGCTCCCACGGGGAGTGGGGAGAATGTGGGACTCGCTCCCACGGGGAGTGGGGAGAATGTGGGACTCGCTCCCACGGGGAGTGGGGAGAATGTGGGACTCGCTCCCACGGGGAGAATGTGGGACTCGCTCCCACGGGGAGTGGGGAGAATGTGGGACTCGCTCCCACGGGGAGAATGTGGGACTCGCTCCCGCGGGGAGAATGTGGGACTCGCTCCCACGGGGAGAATGTGGGACTCGCTCCCACGGGGAGAATGTGGGACTCGCTCCCACGGGGAGTGGGGAGAATGTGGGACTCGCTCCCACGGGGAGTGGGGAGAATGTGGGACTCGCTCCCACGGGGAGAATGTGGGACTCGCTCCCACGGGGAGTGGGGAGAATGTGGGACTCGCTCCCACGGGGAGAATGTGGGACTCGCTCCCGCGGGGAGAATGTGGGACTCGCTCCCACGGGGAGAATGTGGGACTCGCTCCCACGGGGAGTGGGGAGAATGTGGGACTCGCTCCCACGGGGAGAATGGGGACTCGCTCCCACGGGGAGAATGTGGGACTCGCTCCCACGGGGAGAATGTGGGACTCGCTCCCACGGGGAGTGGGGAGAATGTGGGACTCGCTCCCACGGGGAGAATGTGGGACTCGCTCCCACGGGGAGTGGGGAGAATGTGGGACTCGCTCCCACGGGGAGTGGGGAGAATGTGGGACTCGCTCCCACGGGGAGAATGTGGGACTCGCTCCCACGGGGAGAATGTGGGACTCGCTCCCACGGGGAGTGGGGAGAATGTGGGACTCGCTCCCACGGGGAGTGGGGAGAATGTGGGACTCGCTCCCACGGGGAGAATGTGGGATTCGCTCCCACGGGGAGTGGGGAGAATGTGGGACTCGCTCCCACGGGGAGTGGGGAGAATGTGGGACTCGCTCCCGCGGGGAGTGGGGAGAATGTGGGACTCGCTCCCACGGGGAGTGGGGAGAATGTGGGACTCGCTCCCACGGGGAGTGGGGAGAATGTGGGACTCGCTCCCATGGGGAGATTGTGGGACTCACTCCCATGGGGAGAATGTGGGACTCACTCCCACGGGGAGAATGTGGGACTCGCTCCCACGGGGAGCGGTTGAGGTGAATCGCAGAGATGGATTGAAGGGGGGGGGAAGCTGGATAAACACATGAGGGAGAGAGGAATAGAAGGATAGTTTGATGGGGGGAGAGGGTGAGTGGGGTGGGAGGAGGCTCGTGTGGGGCAGAAACACCAGCATGGAGCAGAGGGGCCGAATGGCCTGTTTCTGTGCTGTAGATTTGGTGACGTGTGGTTTATTCTTGTCCCTGTTCCCAGGTTCCTGATAAACATTACGAGGATATCGACAGGGTCCGGAGGAGGAAGCTGGGTGCCTGCGAGGCGGGAGGAGGAGCCGCTGCCGGCATCGTTCCCGCAGGATCCACCTCGTTACCGGGAGCGACG
This sequence comes from Isurus oxyrinchus, assembly GCA_026770705.1. NCBI lineage: Eukaryota > Metazoa > Chordata > Chondrichthyes > Lamniformes > Lamnidae > Isurus > Isurus oxyrinchus. Next base: position 5,268,662 of record JANJGN010000036.1, read on the forward strand.
GCCTTTGACCCCAAGGCTGCGCACGATCCCCAACACTGGGCAGTGGAAGGGGCAGCAAAGGCCACACTGGACGATGTCGCCTATCAGGAGGTGACGATCGACAGGCACACGCCATTCAGCAGAATCCCACCAATCAGGGAGCGGGAGGGACTGTTACCCCTGGAAACAGGAAAGGGCCCTGGCACTGGCTGCGGAAACCCTGTCCCATTTACTTGTTGCCACTGGGTGTCCCTGGGCATCACTGGATGTCACTGGGTGTTGTGACTGTTGCTAGATGTCAGGGGGCCTCAAGCGTCACTTGGTGTGGCTGAGTGACATAGTGTCACTGGATGACATCGTCACTGGGTAATCCTGGACATCAGTGTCAGTGGTGTCACTGCTTGCCCTTGAGTGCCAGTGAGACTTGCTGGGTGTCACTGGCTGTCTTTAACATGCACTGGGGCGTCACTGGGTGTAACAGTGTGTCACTGGGTGACAGAGTCACTGGTTGCCATTGGGAGTCACTGCAGGTCGCCAACAAGTCACTGAATGTCACTGGATGTCACTGAGTAACTGGGATGTCACAGGGTGTCTGTTACAGGCAGGAGGGGGTTAATTCAAATGGCATTAATTTCTCCTCTCACCTCCCCTCCATAAACAGAAAGGTGTTCTTGATTTGTTTCCCTCTTTGCAAATGATGTCATCGTTCCCAACCCCTTGGTTTTGGTGCGATCCAATTTTCTATTAATAACCCCACAGCAAACTCGATAGGATGAACTCAAAGGGTTAGTTTATTTGCACTCAAAACGTGGGAAGAGGATCACAACATTCATACAGTAAAAGAGGGATGGAGAAAAAGGATTACAGTGCAGAGATCACAGAGAAAAGAAATGTTGTTTCACCTGGGTTCCAGAATCCTGAATCAAAGTTCAATGAGGTATTCCTTCACGGATGTTGGTAGGTTGAAAACCGATGCTGGATAATTCATTCTTCCAGTGGTGTTGACTTTTCATGATGAGACAGTCATGCAGAGATGATTCAATCCTCTAGGTGATGGTACAGAATCTCCAGTTGAAACAGTTAGATGGGGCCAAGTGTTCAACCTTGGCCAGTGCTCCTAGTCTGCTTGTTAGATGGCAAAATGGCAGACTGGGCTTTGCAGTTCAGCAAGGCAATATGAATGATTCCAGCAGCCAGAGGCCGATGTCACATTATTCCCATCTTTTCGCGCCTTTGGCAAAGGACATATATGCCTCGTCTGGACCCCCGAGATTGTTAAGTGGCCCGACCATTATGAATTGAAAGGAAGGTTGGAGGACTCTTTGTTTTAGCAGACGAGCAGACTCCTGTTGGCCAGTCTGGGTTAGGAATTGCAGATGGCCTTTGTACAGCTCTCTTTGAATTTGGACCAGGGGTCGTTAGTGAATCTAGCTTCTCCGAGGGTCACAGACAGACACAGGTTCAGCCATGTTTGGTCTGTGCCCAGTTTTAAATTCTTAGAGATAGCAATGGTCATATCTGCATATATTTTATAAAAGAAATTATGTAGTTCTTAGTCCCTCACAATGCCATTGTGGGCCACGGTGTATTAAATATCAAGCAGTCACTAATAAATCCAATGGGAAATTCAGGAGAAACGCCTTCACCCAGGGAGCGGGGAGAATGTGGGACTCACTCCCATGGGGAGCGGGGAGAATGTGGGACTTGCTCCTGCAGGGAGAATGTGGGACTCACTCCCACGGGGAGAATGTGGGACTCGCTCCCATGGGGAGTGGGGAGAATGTGGGACTCGCTCCCACGGGGAGTGGGGAGAATGTGGGACTCGCTCCCACGGGGAGCGGGGAGAATGTGGGACTCGCTCCCACGGGGAGAATGTGGGACTCGCTCCCACGGGGAGTGGGGAGAATGCGGGACTCGCTCCCACGGGGAGAACGTGGGACTCGCTCCCACGGGGAGAATGTGGGACTCGCTCCCACGGGGAGTGGGGAGAATGTGGGACTCGCTCCCACGGGGAGCTGGGAGAATGTGGGACTCGCTCCCACGGGGAGTGGGGAGAATGTGGGACTCACTCCCACAGGGAGTGGTCGAGGTGAATCGCAGAGATGGATTGAAGGGGGGGGAAGCTGGATAAACACATGAGGGAGAGAGAAATAGAAGGATATGTTGATGGGGGGAGAGGGCGAGTGGGGTGGGAGGAGACTCGTGTGGGGCAGAACAGCAGCACAGAACAGAGGGGCCGAGTGGCCTGTTTCTGTGCTGGAGACTTGGTGACGTGTGGTTTATTCTTGTCCCTGTTCCCAGATCCCTGATAAACTTTACGAGGATATCGACAGGGTCCGGAGGAGGAGGCCGGGTGCCTGCGAGGCGGGAGGAGGAGCCGCTGCCAGTGTCGCTCCCAACGTGCCAGACCATCGGGCAGGATCCACCTCGTTACCGGGAGCGACGGCCTTTGACCCCAAGGCCGCGCACGATCCCCATCTGGACGATGTCGCCTATCAGGAGGTGACGATCGACAGGCACACGCCATTCCGCAGAATCCCACCAATCAGGGAGCGGGAGGGACTGTTACCCCTGGAAACAGGAAAGGGCCCCGGCACTGGGCGCGGAAACCCTGTCCCATTTACTTGTGGCCACAGGGTGTCCCTGGGTGACGTGGTCTCACTGGACATTGCTGGATGTCAGTCCATTTCAGTGATCAGTAGCGGGTGTGCGAGGAGACAGCGACTGCACCGGACTGAGACGCAGACTTGGGTAGCGAATTAGGTTCCCGTGGGAAGTTGGTGCATGGGGGATAAAGGTGCAGCATACATAGGAATCATTCTAACTTAATTCAGTGAGTAATTAAAGTAGCTTGACTAAATAACACAAGCAACATTGGCAGGGCAGGTGTCGTGTTGCTTATACGGGGGGTGTGGGTGATTATGAGGGGGTGTGGGTGATTATGAGGGGGTATGGGTGATTATGAGGGGGTGTGGGTGATTATGAGGAGGGGTGGTGTGGGTGATTATAAGGGGGTGTGTGGGTCATTATAACGGTGGGTGTGGGTGATTATGAGGGGGTGTGTGGGTGATTATGAGGGGGTGTGTGGGTGATTATAAGGGGGTGTGTGGGTGATTATAAGGGGGTGTGTGGGTGATTATGAGGGGGTGTGTGGGTGATTATAACGGGGGGTATGGGTGATTATGGGGAGGGGTGGTGTGGGTGATTATAAGGGGGTTTGTGGGTGATTATAATCTGATGGCCATTATGGAGAGGTGACCGCAGGATGAGAAGGATTGGGTCCTGAATATTGAGGTCTATAGGACATACATGAAGATTAGGAAACGAGGTAAAGGTGGAGGGGTAGCACTGTTAATCAAGGATAGCATTGGTGTAATGCTTAAAGATGAGCTTGGTTTAGGAGATCAGGGTGTAGAAGCGATTTGGGTGGAGATGAGGAATAGAAGGGGAAAGGAGTCACTAATGGGAGTGGTCTACAGACCCCCTAAAAGTAATCACAATGTAGGACAAAGTATACAGGAAAGGCTATTTCGTACTTTTGATCAAGGGACAGCAATAATCATGAGTGATTTTAATCTACATATGTTCTGAAAAAATCCGATTGTCAGTAGTAGCCTGGATGTTTTGTGAACATCACATTTTGGAACCAGCCAGAGAGCAGGTTATATTAGACTTGGTCTTGTGTAGTGTGATAGGATTAATTAATGACCTCCGAGTAAAGACACCCCTAGGGAGCAGTGACCACTATATGGACTGAATTTTACATCCAGTTGGAAGGGGAGAAGAGTGGGTCTAAGACTAGTATTTTAAACTTAAATAAGGGCAACTGCGTGGGCATGAAAGCTGAGCTAGCTGAAATGAACTGAGATACCAGACTAGGGGGACGATCAATAGAGAAGCAGCGGCAGACAATTAAGGGGATATTTTAGAATACTCAGAATAAGTATATTCCTACTGTAAAGAAACATTCTAAGGGGAGGATCCACCATCTGTGGTTAACTAAAGAAGTTAGGGGAAAACATTAAACCAAAAAACATATCACAGTGTAAAGAGGAATAGCAAGTCAAATGGTTGGTCAGAATATATCGAACGGCAGAGAATGACTAAAAGGTTAATCAGGAGAAAGAGATTAGAGTATGAGAGGAAGCGAGCTAGCAATGTAAAAACGGATAGCAAGAGTTTCTACAGGTATTTAAAAAGGGACAGAGTAAATAAGGTGAGTGTTGGTCCTCTAGAGAGTGACACTGGAGAATTAATAATAGATAATAAGGAAATGGCAGATGAAATGATCAAATATTTTGCTTCTGTCTTCACTATGGAGGATACAGGAAACCTTCCAGTAATAGCTGTAAAGCAGGAGGTGGAGGGGGAGGGGAACTTGGTGAAATTACAGTCACTGGGGAAGTGGTACTGAGCAAACAGATGGAGCTGTGGGCTGACACGTCTCTGGGTCCAGGTGACCTCATCCTCAGGTCTTAAAAGAGGTGGATAATGGTGTTAACTTTCCAAAGTTCCTTAGTTTGGGAAAAGGTTCCATCAGACTGGAAAGTAGCAAATATAACTCCTCTCTTCATATGCCAGTTAGCTTGACATGTGTCATGGGAAAGGTGTCAGAGTTGATCATTAAGGAGGTTATGGCTGGGCACTTAGAGGAACTCAGGGTAATTGGGAAGAGTCAGAACGGTTTTGTGCAAGGGAAATCATGTTTAACCAATTTATTAGAGTGAAAGAGTAACATGCGCTGTGGATAAAGAGGAACCTGTAGACGTGCTGTACTTGGATTTCCAGAAGGCATTTGATATTTGCCTCATCAAAGGTTGTTATGAAAAATAAAAGCAGATGGTGTCGGGGGGGTAACATATTAGCCTGGATAGATGATTGGCTGGTTGGCAGGAAGCAGAGAGTATGCATAAATGGGTCTTTTTCCATTGGCAGGATGTGACGAGTGGAGTCCCACAGGGGGTCTGTGTTGGGGTCTCAACTTTTTATGATTTACATCAATGATTTCGATGAGGGGAGTGAAGACATGGTGGCTAAACGTGCAGATGACACAAAGATAAGTAGGAAAGTATGTTGTGAAGAGGACATGAGGGAGGTTGCAGATGGATATAGATAGGTTGAGTGAGAAAAAAATCTGGAAGATGGAATATAATGTGGGAAAGTGTGAAATTGCTTGCTTTGGCAGGAGGAATGAAAAACCAGAGTGTTAGTTAAATGGAGAGCGGCTGCAGAACTCTGAGCTGCAGAGGGATCTGGGTGTTCTAGTGCATGAGTCACAAGAAGTTAGTATACCGGTACAGCAGGTAATTAAGGCGGCTAATGGAATGTTATCCTTTATTACGAGAGGGATTGAACGTAAAAGTAAGGATGTTTTGCTTCAGTTATACAGGGATTGGTGAGACTGCACCTCGAGTACTGTGTGCAGTTTTGGTCTCCTTATTTAAGGAAAGATGTAAAAAGGAGGCGGTTCAGAGGAGGTTTACTAGATTGATACCTGGAATGAGTGGGTTGTCTCATGAGGAAAGGTTGGACAGACTGGGCTTGTTCCCACTGGAATTTAGAAGAGTGAGGGGTGATTGGATTGAAGTTTACAAGATCCTGAACGGCCTTGACAAGGTGGATGTAGAAAGGATGTTTCCTCTTGTGGGTGAGTCCAGAACTAGGTGGGGGGGGAGGGGGAGGGTCACTGGTTTAAAATTAGGGGTCGCCCTTTTAGGACCGAGATGAGGAGAATGTTTTTGTCTCAGAGGGTTGTGTGACTTTGGAACTCTCTGCCTCAGGAGGCGGGGGTCGTTGAATATTTTTAAGGCAGAGGGAGATAGATTCCTGTCGGGCAAGGGAATCGAAGGATCCCGGTGGGGGAGGGGGGTGGGTCCGGGTCGGGGGGGGAGGGGGGGGATGGGGGCGGATAGATGGGAATGTGGAAATCAGAACACTAGCAGATCGGCTACGAACTTACTGAAAGGTGGAGCAGGCTCGAGGGGCTGAATGGCCTCCTCCTGTTCCTATTTCTGATGTTCTTCACTGATTGTCTTTGAGTGCCAGTGAGAGTCACTGGTTGTCTTTAAAAGTCAATGAGAGTCATCGGGTGCAACCGTGTGACACTGTGAATCATTGGATATCACTGGCTGTCCTTGAGCCTCACTGGGTATCACTGGATGTCCTTGAGCCTCACTGGGTATCACTGGATGTCCTTGAGTAACTGGAATGTCACCGGGTGTCATTGAGTTACACTGGATGACTTTGAGGGCCACTGTGTATTACCTATAAGACAGTCACTGATAAATCTGATGGGGAATTCAGGAGAAACTTCTTTACCCAAAGAGCGGGGAGAATGTGGGACTCGCTCCCGCAGGGAGAATGTGGGACTCGCTCCCACGGGGAGTGGGGAGAATGTGGGACTCACTCCCACGGGGAGAATGTGGGACTCGCTCCCACGGGGAGAATGTGGGACTCGCTCCCACGGGGAGTGGGGAGAATGTGGGACTCGCTCCCACGGGGAGTGGGGAGAATGTGGGACTCGCTCCCACGGGGAGTGGGGAGAATGTGGGACTCGCTCCCACGGGGAGAATGTGGGACTCGCTCCCACGGGGAGAATGTGGGACTCGCTCCCACGGGGAGTGGGGAGAATGTGGGACTCGCTCCCACGGGGAGTGAGGAGAATGTGGGACTCGCTCCCACGGGGAGCGGGGAGAATGTGGGACTCGCTCCCACGGGGAGTGGGGAGAATGTGGGACTCGCTCCCACGGGGAGTGGGGAGAATGTGGGACTCGCTCCCACAGGGAGAATGTGGGACTCGCTCCCACGGGGAGTGGTCGAGGTGAATCGCAGAGATGGATTGAAGTGGGGGGGAAGGTGGATAAACACATGAGGGAGAGAGGAATAGAAGGATATGTTAATGGGGTGAGAGGAGGCTCGTGTGGAGCAGGAATGCCAGCATGGAGAAGAGGGGCCGAATGGCCTGTTTCTGTGCTGGAGACTTGGTGACGTGTGGTTTATTCTTGTCCCTGTCCCCAGATCCCTGGTAAACTTTACGAGGATATCGACAGGATCCGGAGGAGGAGGCCGGGTGCCTGCAAGGCGGGAGGAGGAGCCGCTGCCGGTGTCGCTCCCAACGTGCTGGAGGATGGGGCAGGATCCACCTTGTTACCAGGAGCGACGGCCTTTGACCCCAAGGTCACACAGGATCCCCAGCACTGGACAACGAAGGTCACACTGCAGGATGCCACCTATCAGGAGGTGATGAGAACGTTTGTGTTTCCGGTTCTATGCAGAGCTCAGGGTGACCTCAGGAACAGTATCGGATATTCCCAGGGCCCACACAGCGTCCTCCATAACCCCTCATCCTGTGCTGCAGGGTTCATCCCCCAGGGTCAGTCACGTGGGTAAGACTGTTTCCAAGGGGCCCACAGGGGACAGGCTGAGGTCACGGGGCCTGTAGGGAACAGGCTGAGGTCACGGGGCCTGTAGGGGAATGGGCTGAAGTCACGGGGCCTGTAGGGAACAGGTTGAGGTCACAGGGCCTGTAGGGAACAGGCTGAGGTCATGGGGCCTGTAGGGAACAGGCTGAGGTCACGGGGCCTGTAAGGGACAGGCTGAGGTCACGGGGCCTGTAGGGGACAGGCTGATGTCACGGGGCCTGTAAGGAACAAGCTGAGGTCAAGGGGCCTGTAGGAACAGGCTGAGGTCACGGGACCTGTAGGGGACAGGCTGAGGTCACGGGGCCTGTAGGGGACAGGCTGAAGTCACGGGGCTTGTAAGGAACAGGCTGAGGTCACGGAGCCTGTAGGCGACAGGCTGAGGTCACGGGGCCTGTAGGGGAACAGGATGAGGTCATGGGGCCTGTAGGGGAACAGGCTGAGGTCATGGGGCCTGTAGGGGAACAGGCTGAGGTCACGGGGCCTGTAGGGGAACAGGCTGAGGTTCATGGGGCCTGTAGGGGAACAGGCTGAGGGTCACGGGGCCTGTAGGGGAACAGGCTGAGGACATGGGGCCTGTAGGGGACAGGCTGAGGGTCATGGGGCCTGTAAGAACAGGCTGAGGTCATGGGGCCCGTTAGGAAACAGGCTGAGGTCATGGGGCCTGTAGGGGAACACGCTGAGGTCACGGGGCCTGTAGGGGAACAGGCTGAGGTCATGGGGCCCGTTAGGAAACAGGCTGAGGTCATGGGGCCTGTAGGGGACAGGCTGAGGGTCACGGGGCCTATAGGGGACAGGCTGAGGTCACAGGGCCTGTAGGGGATAGGCTGAGGTCACAGGGCCTCTAGGGGAACAGGCTGAGGTCACGGGGCCTGTAGGGAACAGGCTGAGGTCATGGGGCCTGTAGGGGACAGGCTGAGGGTCACAGGGCCTGTAGGGGACAGGCTGAGGTCATGGGGCCCGTTAGGAAACAGGCTGAGGTCATGGGGCCTGTAGGGGAACATGCTGAGGTCACGGGGCCTGTAGGGGACAGGCTGAGGGTCACGGGGCTTGTAAGAACAGACTGAGGTCATGGGGCCCATTAGGAAACAGGCTGAGGTCACGGGGCCTGTAGGAGACAGGCTGAGGTCACGGGGCCCGTTAGGAAACAGGCTGAGGTCATGGGGCCTGTAAGGAACAGGCTGAGGTCACGGGGCCTGTAGGGGAACAGGCTGAGGTCACGGGGCCTGTAGGGGACAGGCTGAGGTCACGGGGCCTGTAGGGGACAGGCTGAGGTCACGGGGCCTGTAGGGGACAGGCTGAAGTCACGGGGCCTGTAGGGGACAGGCTGAAGTCACGGGGCCTGTAGGGGACAGGCTGAGGTCATGGGGCCTGTAGGGGACAGGCTGAGGTCACGGGGCCTGTAGGGGACAGGCTGAGGTCACGGGGCCTGTAGGAAACAGGCTGAGGTCATGGGGCCTGTAAGGAACAGGCTGAAGTCACGGGGCCTGTAGGGGACAGGCTGAGGTCATGGGGCCTGTAGGGAATAGGCTGAGGTCACGGGGCCTATAGGGGACAGGCTGAGGTCACGGGGCCTGTAAGAACAGGCTGAGGTCACGGGGCCTGTAGGGGACAGGCTGAGGACACGGGGCCTGTAGGGAACAGGCTGAGGTCACGGGGCCTGTAGGGGACAGGCTGAGGTCACGGGGCCTGTAGGGGGGACAGGCTGACCTGAATGAGGGCCTGAAAGGATGGCAGCTGCAGAAGCTTTAGATATTCTTGCTACAGGAGCGCTGCTGATGAGGTGGGATAGCAGCCACATTTCTAACCGTGTGACTCCAGTTGAGATTGCGGGAGCCACACTGAGATGCCGGGGGTTTGGGGTGGGGGGGGAGATGACGTTTACCTGGAGGGCACTACCCGTTTCCTAATCGTGTCTTCTTGCACCCCAGCAGATCCCGGAGGCTCGGACATCGGGGGGAGACGCTTCGAGGAAGGGTCGGAGCTCCTGCCCAGCGGAGGCGGGAGTCGGTCCTGCCCAGCCCAGCCAGGAGGCCGTGACATACGCCCGGGTCAACAAGGCCAAGCGGCACATCTACACAGAGCCCGGGCCGAGGCCTAGCACCGCCCTGGAGGCCACGCACACCTACGCCGACCCCCGTGATGGGGCGGACGAGCGCCTGACCCTGGCCTGCAGGCGAGAGCTCCACCACGTGTACTCGGAGCTCGACCTCCAGCAGGCCAGGCGCGGCAACCTGTACTGCCCCGCCCCCACCAAGGGCGCGCCCGCGACCCCCGACCTCCCACCCCGGCCGCTGCCCACGGCCCCTCCCGGCTGGCACTCCCCTCAACCCCCCCTCCCCCCCACCCCGCCCACCTACGCCCAGCCCGCCCGCCGAAGCCTCGGCCTCCACCCCCCGGACAGCGCTCGCGGCCCGGCCGGGGGCTGCTTGGAGCTGGACGACCCGGCCTACGGACTCTGCCCTCGGCCTGTCCCCGGCTGGCCGGAGCCGGCGGCCAGGACCCCACCAGCCAGCAGGCCCGGTCGCACCCCACCGGCACCCGAGCCTCACCAGGCCGAGAATCTCTACGAGAGGGTCCCGGAGGAGTACCTGAGACCACCGCCCTTTGCACCGAGCAGAGCAACATCCAAGAGGGTAAGGGTTACACCTCCCCCCCACCCCCTCCTCACCCCAACCCCCTGGATTGTCCTGGGGGTGGGGAGGGAAGGGGCAATTTTCAAGTTCTGGCTTCAATTCAATCATGCATTTCCCGGTCTTTGGCTGTCTGGTACGGTGGTGCTCGGGGAAGGATGGATGGTGGTTATACTGAGGCCTAGTGCAGCCCATGCTGCCTGGGGAGGGAGTGTGTGATGGAACAGCACTACACTGGGGCCTGGGGAGGGAGTGTGTGATGCCCAGTGCTACAGTGGGGCCTGGGGAGGGAGTGTGTGATGCCCAGCGCTACACTGGGGCCTGGGGAGGGTGTGTGTGATGCCCAGCGCTACACTGGGGCCTGGGGAGGGAGTGTGTGATGCCCAGCACTATACTGGGGCCTGGGGAGGGAAGTGTGTGATGCCCAGCGCTGCACTGGGGCCTGGGGAGGGAGTGTGTGATGCCCAGCGCTACACTGGAGCCTGGGGAGGGAGTGTGTGATGCCCAGCGCTACACTGGGGCGTGGGGAGGGAGTGTGTGATGGAACAACACTACACTGGGGCCTGGGGAGGGAGTGTGTGATGGAACAACACTACACTGGGGCCTGGGGAGGGAGTGTGTGATGCCCAGCGCTACACTGGGGCCTGGGGAGGGTGTGTGTGATGCCCAGCGCTACACTGGGGCCTGGGGAGGGAGTGTGTGATGGAACAACACTACGCTGGGGCCTGGGGAGGGAGTGTGTGATGCCCAGCACTATACTGGGGCCTGGGGAGGGAGTGTGTGATGCCCAGTGCTACACTGGGGCCTGGGGAGGGAGTGTGTGATGCCCAGTGCTACACTGGGGCCTGGGGAGGGAGTGTGTGATGCCCAGCGCTACACTGGGGCCTGGGGAGGGAGTGTGTGATGGAACAACACTACACTGGGGCCTGGGGAGGGAATGTGTGATGCCCAGTGCTACACTGGGGCCTGGGGAGGGAGTGTGTGATGCCCAGTGCTACAGTGGGGCCTGGGGAGGGAGTGTGTGATGCCCAGCTCTACACTGGGGCCTGGGGAGGGAGTGTGTGATGCCCAGTGCTACACTGGGGCCTCGGGAGCGAGTGTGTGATGGAACAACACTACACTGGGGCCTGGGGAGAGAGTGTGTGATGCCCAGTGCTACACTGGGGCCTGGGGAGGGAGTGTGTGATGGAACAACAGTGCACTGGAGCCTGGGGAGGGAGTGTGTGATGCCCAGCGCTACAGTGGGGCCTGGGGAGGGAGTGTGTGATGCCCAGCGCTACATTGGGGCCTGGGGAGGGAGTGTGTGATGCCCAGTGCTACACTGGGGCCTGGGGAGAGAGTGTGTGATGCCCAGCGCTACACTGAGGCCTGGGGAGGGAGTCTGTGATGCCCAGTGCTACACTGGGGCCTGGGGAGAGAGTGTGTGATGCCCAGTGCTACACTGGGGCCTGGGGAGAGAGTGTGTGATGCCCAGTGCTACACTGGAGCCTGGGGAGGGAGTGTGTGATGGAACAACAGTGCACAGGAGCCTGGGGAGGGAGTGTGTGATGCCCAGCGCTACACTGGGGCCTGGGGAGGGAGTGTGTGATGGAACAACAGTGCACAGGAGCCTGGGGAGGGAGTGTGTGATGCCCAGCGCTACACTGGGGCCTAGCAGATCTGATGGGCACTGCAAGCACTCGGGGATCTTGGGGCCACAGCCAAACCAGTCCCAAGCTGGTGGGTGTCAGTCCCAAGGAACTAGATACCCCCAGTACCTCACTCAAAGTCTAGTCCAGACAGGCTCAGGCAGTGTCCAGCAGATTGGCGGGGGCGAGGGTGGGGAGCAGGTCATGGAGACAGTGATGCTGCAGGGTCAACCCTAACCCTAACCCCCTTCTGTTCTGTCCTAGGACCTTTGATTGCTTCGTAGAGGTGGACACATTCCTGCTATCCCTGCCAGGTAAATATTGTCGTGGATTTACTGCTCTGGACAAGGGAATGTTGCATAGCTTCTAGCATCGGAATTAAAGTGTTTAACGTTAAAAGGTTTAAAGATTCGAGTCCGAGTGACTCTTCTTCAGAGCTGAAGAGCGGTAGAGACATGGTGGATTTTACACTGTTTAACAGGGGGGTGGAGCAAGATAGGTGGTCAGGGATCGGGGTGAGGTGGGGGAGCTCAGGAGAGACTGACAAAGATGCCATGGGCACAGGCCAAAGCGAGTGTTAATGGTGGTGTTAAAGACTAAAGTAGGTGCTGATAGCAGCATAAAAGACAGCAGAAGGGTCAGCGCTCTCTGAAAGCGCATCACAGAAACAAGAATAGGACGTTTCTCCGGCATTCCCTGCTTTTATTCCAGGTCTCCAGCATCCGCAGTATTTTGTTCAAGCCTGGGCTTAACAAGATTTGATGGGGGTGATAGAGAGAGAAGTGTTTCCTCTGGCTGGGTGCAGGGAGACCAGAGCAAGGGGGCAGAGCCTTAAAATGAGACTGACCTTCACACAAAGGGGAAAACAACAATTTGCATTTAGATAGCACCCTAAAGACGAGGTAACCACTCCAAGCTGACTCACAGCGGCATTATAAAGCAACCTTGACCCCAGGCCACGTACAGGAAATGACAGGGACTGACACCCAAAAACTCGGTCAGAGGTCGGTTATAAGGAGCGTCTGAAATTAGAGCGAGAGAGAGACAGAGGAGGTTAAGGGAGGGAAGTCCAGAGCTCAGGGCCCCCCCAGGCAGCTGAAGGCCCGGCCGCCAATGGTGGAGCGATGGGAATCGGAGGGTGCTCAAGAGGCCGGAATTGGAGGAGTGCAGAGATCTCAGAGGGCGATAGGGACTGGAGGAGGTTACAGAGATAGGGAGGGGTGTAGGGGCTGAGGGGGGTTACAGAGATCTTGGAGGATTGTAGGGGTTGGAGGAGGTTACACAGATAGGGAGGGGTGTAGGGACTGGAGGAGGTTACAGAGATAGGGAGGTGTAGGGGCTGGAGGAGGTTACAGAGATAGGGAGGGGTGTAGGGGCTGGAGGAGGTTACAGAGATAGGGAGGGGGTGTAGGGGCTGGAGGAGGTTACAGAGATAGGGAGGGGTGTAGGGGCTGGAGGAGGTTACAGAGATAGGGAGGGGTGTAGGGACTGGAGGAGGTTACAGAGATAGGGAGGGGTGTAGGGACTGGAGGAGGTTACAGAGATAGGGAGGGGTGTAGGGACTGGAGGAAGTTACAGAGATAGGGAGGGGTGTAGGGGCTGGAGGAGGTTACAGAGATAGGGAGGGGTGTAGGGACTGGAGGAGGTTACAGAGATAGGGAGGGGTGTAGGGGCTGGAGGAGGTTACAGAGATAGGGAGGGGTGTAGGGACTGGAGGAGGTTACAGAGATAGGGAGGGATGTAGGGGCGGAATAAGGTTACAGAGATAGGGAGGGGTGTAGGGGCTGGAGGAGGTTACAGAGATAGGGAGGGGAGTAGGGGCTGGAGGAAGTTACAGAGATAGGGAGGGGTGTAGGGGCTGGAGTAGGTTACAGAGATAGGGAGGGGTGTAGGGGCTGGAGGAGGTTACAGAGATAGGGAGGGGTGTAGGGGCTGGAGGAGGTTACAGAGATAGGGAGGGGTGTAGGGGCTGGAGGAGGTTACAGAGATAGGGAGGGGTGTAGGGGCTGGAGGAGGTTACAGAGATAGAGAGGGGTGTAGGGGCTGGAGGAGGTTACAGAGATAGGGAGGGTGTAGGGGCTGGAGGAGGTTACAGAGATAGGGAGGGGTGTAGGGGCTGGAGGAGGTTACAGAGATAGGGAGGGGTGTAGGGACTGGAGGAGGTTACAGAGATAGGGAGGGGTGTAGGGAATGGAGGAAGTTACAGAGATAGGGAGGGGTGTAGGGGCTGGAGGAGGTTACAGAGATAGGGAGGGGTGTAGGGACTGGAGGAGGTTACAGAGATAGGGAGGGGTGAAGGGACTGGAGGAGGTTACAGAGATAGGGAGGGGTGTAGGGGCTGGAGGAGGTGACAGAGATAGGGAGGGGTGTAGGGGCTGGAGGAGGTTACAGAGATAGGGAGGGGTGTAGGGACTGGAGGAGGTTACAGAGATAGGGAGGGGTGTAGGGGCTGGAGGAGGTTACAGAGATAGGGAGGGATGTAGGGGCGGAATAAGGTTACAGAGACAGGGAGGGGTGTAGGGGCTGGAGGAGGTTACAGAGATAGGGAGGGGAGTAGGGGCTGGAGGAAGTTACAGAGATAGGGAGGGGAGTAGGGGCTGGAGGAGGTTACAGAGATAAGGAGGGGTGTATGGGCTGGAGGAAGTTACAGAGATAGGGAGGGGTGTATGGGCTGGAGGAGGTTACAGAGATAGGGAGGGGTGTAGGGGCTGGAGGAGGTTACAGAGATAGGGAGGGGTGTAGGGGCTGGAGGAGGTTACAGAGATAGGGAGGGTGTAGGGGCTGGAGGAGGTTACACAGATAGGGAGGGGAGTAGGGGCTGGAGGAGGTTACAGAGATAGGGAGGGGTGTAGGGGCTGGAGGAAGTTACAGAGATAGGGAGGGGTGTAGGGGCTGGAGGAGGTTACAGAGATAGGGAGGGTTGTAGGGGCTGGAGGAGGTTACAGAGATAGGGAGGGGTGTAGGGACTGGAGGAAGTTACAGAGATAGGGAGGGGTGTAGGGGCTGGAGGAGGTTACAGAGATAGGGAGGGGTGTAGGGCCTGGAGGAGGTTACAGAGATAGGGAGGGGTGTAGGGACTGGAGGAGGTTACAGAGATAGGGAGGGGATGTATGGGGCTGGAGGAGGTTACAGAGATAGGGAGGGGTGTAGGGGCTGGAGGAGGTGACAGAGATAGGGAGGGGTGTAGGGACTGGAGGAAGTTACAGAGATAGAGAGGGGTGTAGGGGCTGGAGGAGGTTACAGAGATAGGGAGAGGTGTAAGGGCTGGAGGAGGTTACAGAGATAGGGAGGGGTGTAGGGACTGGAGGAGGTTACAGAGATAGGGAGGGGTGTAGGGACTGGAGGAAGTTACAGAGATAGGGAGGGGTGTAGGGGCTGGAGGAGGTTACAGAGATAGGGAGGGGTGTTGGGGCTGGAGGAGGTTACAGAGATAGGGAGGGGTGTAGGGGCTGGAGGAGGTTACAGAGATAGGGAGGGGTGTAGGGACTGGAGGAGGTTACAGAGATAGGGAGGGGTGTAGGGGCTGGAGGAATTTCAGAGATAGGGAAGGGTGTAGGGGCTGGAGGAGGTTACAGAAATAGGGAGGAGTGTAGGGCTGGAGGATGTTACAGAGATAGGGAGGGGTGTAGGGGCTGGAGGAGGTTACAGAAATAGGGAGGGGTGTAGGGCTGGAGGATGTTACAGAGATAGGGAGGGGTGTAGGGGCTGGAAGGGGTTACAGATATAGGGAGGGGTGTAGGGGCTGGAGGAGGTTACAGAGATAGGGAGGGGTGTAGGGGCTGGAGGAGGTTACAGAGATAGGGAGGGGTGTAGGGGCTGGAGGAGGTTACAGAGATAGGGAGGGTGTAGGGGCTGGAGGAGGTTACACAGATAGGGAGGGGAGTAGGGGCTGGAGGAGGTTACAGAGATAGGGAGGGGTGTAGGGGCTGGAGGAAGTTACAGAGATAGGGAGGGGTGTAGGGGCTGGAGGAGGTTACAGAGATAGGGAGGGTTGTAGGGGCTGGAGGAGGTTACAGAGATAGGGAGGGGTGTAGGGACTGGAGGAAGTTACAGAGATAGGGAGGGGTGTAGGGGCTGGAGGAGGTTACAGAGATAGGGAGGGGTGTAGGGCCTGGAGGAGGTTACAGAGATAGGGAGGGGTGTAGGGACTGGAGGAGGTTACAGAGATAGGGAGGGGGTGTATGGGGCTGGAGGAGGTTACAGAGATAGGGAGGGGTGTAGGGGCTGGAGGAGGTGACAGAGATAGGGAGGGGTGTAGGGACTGGAGGAAGTTACAGAGATAGAGAGGGGTGTAGGGGCTGGAGGAGGTTACAGAGATAGGGAGAGGTGTAAGGGCTGGAGGAGGTTACAGAGATAGGGAGGGGTGTAGGGACTGGAGGAGGTTACAGAGATAGGGAGGGGTGTAGGGACTGGAGGAAGTTACAGAGATAGGGAGGGGTGTAGGGGCTGGAGGAGGTTACAGAGATAGGGAGGGGTGTTGGGGCTGGAGGAGGTTACAGAGATAGGGAGGGGTGTAGGGGCTGGAGGAGGTTACAGAGATAGGGAGGGGTGTAGGGACTGGAGGAGGTTACAGAGATAGGGAGGGGTGTAGGGGCTGGAGGAATTTCAGAGATAGGGAAGGGTGTAGGGGCTGGAGGAGGTTACAGAGATAGGGAGGGTGTAGGGGCTGGAGGAGGTTACAGAAATAGGGAGGGGTGTAGGGCTGGAGGATGTTACAGAGATAGGGAGGGGTGTAGGGGCTGGAAGGGGTTACAGATATAGGGAGGGGTGTAGGGGCTGGAGGATGTTACAGAGATAGGGAGGGGTGTAGGGGCTGGAGGAGGTTACAGAGATAGGGAGGGGTGTAGGGGCTAGAGGAGGTTACAGAGATAGGGAGGGGTGTAGGGGCTGGAGGAGGTTACAGAGATAGGGAGGGGTGTATTTGCTGGAGGAGGTTATAGAGTTAGGGAGGAGTGTAGGGGCTGGAGGATTTCACAAAGATAGGGAGGGGTGTAGGGGCTGGAGGGGGTTACAGAGATAGGGAGGGGTGTAGGGGCAGGAGGAGGTTACAGAGATAGGGAGGGTTGTAGGGCCTGGAGGGGGTTTCAGAGATACGGAGGGGTGTAGGGGCTGGAGGAGGTTACAGAGATAGGGAGGGATGCAGGAGCTGGATGAGGTTACAGAGATAGGGAGGGGGTGTAGGGGCTGGAGGATGTTACAGAGATAGGGAGGGGTGTAGGGGCTCTAGGAGGTTACAGAGATAGGGAGGGGTGTAGGGGCTGGAGGAGGTTACAGAGATAGGGAGGGGGTGTAGGGGCTGGAGGAGGTTACAGAGATAGGGAGGGATGTAGGGCTGGAGGAGGTTACAGAGATAGGGAGGGGTGTAGGGGCTGGAAGAGGTTACAGAGATAGGGAGGGGTGTAGGGGCTGGAGGAGGTTACAGAGATAGGGAGGGGTGTAGGTGCTGGAGGAGGTTACAGAGATAGGGAGGGGTGTAGGGGCTGGAGGAGGTTACAGAGATAGGGAGGGGTGTAGGGGCTGGAGGGGGTTACAGAGATAGGGAGGGGTGTAGGGGCTGGAGGAGGTTTCAGAGATAGGGAGGGTGTAGCGGGCAGAGTTAGAGACGGGGGGGGGCGAGGATTATGGAGGGATTATAAAAACTGAGGGTTTTAAATTGAGGCTGGTGGAAGTCCAGCAACTTTTCCTCTGGAGATCGTTTAATGGATAAGCAGTGGTCTTTGTCAAGAGAGCGTGAGGCTGTCATGAGAAGAGTGAGTTGGCGTTCGAAAAGGAGCCCACGACGGGTTACAGAGCTGAAAGGCCAGTGTCTAATAACTGGGCACCGGCCTGAAAAATAACAGAGACTGGGAGAAGCCGGGATTGTTCTCCTTAGAGCGGAGAAGGTTAAGGGGGAGATTGAATCGAGGCGTTCGGAATCAGGAAGGGGGTTCGGACAGCGTAAATAAGGAGAAACTGTTCCCACTGGGCAGGAGGGTCGGTAACCAGAGGGGACACAGATTGAAGAGAATCAGGAAGGGAACCAGAGGGGGAGATGAGGAGAATTTGTTTTTATTTACACAGCGAGTTGTTGTGATCTGGAAGGCGCTGCCTGAAAGGGCGGTGGAAGCAGATTCAATAGGAACTTTCAAAAGGGGGGGGGAATCGGATAAATACTGGAAGGGGGGGAAATATTTGCAAGAGGGAGTGTGGGGGAAGGGGGGGGACTAGGTGGATAAATCTTTGAAAGAGCCAGCACGGGCGCGACGGGCTGAGTGGCCTCCTGGCGGCCTAAGGTTCAAACTACAAGTAGCGCCCGTGAACGGCCGGCGGACACAATCCTTGGGCCGGAGCTGAAGCCCCAAAGCCTCGCAAGGGCGAGTCACCCTCGGGCCTCCGTGAGAGGAATCGGAATCGGTTAAGGGGGTAAAATGGTCTCGCGTGTCCCGTCTCGGGCAGCTTTCCACCTCGCAGCTAACCTTAAAACCGCGCGCGTGCGCACACACACACGCAGGCGGGAAAGGTTGCTCCGCTCGCAACCAGTAACAGTGTCTCATTCAGCCTGGGATCTTCCTTTGCCTTCGCAGGTTCAGCCCGCTCACCCTGTCCCCGGGGGAATGGCTGCGGTGGGTGGGGGGGGTGCCAGAGGTCGTAGGTCATCGCGCGGCGGAGCTCGTGGGTCTCTCACGGAAAGCTGAGCGGCCGGGAGAAGCTGCAGCTGCAGCGAGGAACGCCTCGCTGGGTGACATGGAGCTAGTGAATAAAAGTGGTTAATTTAAGACTCACACTGATCGGCGTTATTGCATTTCCCACAGAATCACACCGACTTTTTAAAAAAGGTGAACAAAACCCAGCTGCCCCCGTGAAGGTGCTGTATTTGTTGTATTGCTGGGGATTGTAGGGGGGCGGTGGGTGGGGGTGGGGGGGAGACAGATCTGTGTGCACAGCATTGGGAACAGGAGGAGGCCATTCAGACCCTCTCCAGCCCGTTCCGTCATTCAACCAGGTCACGGCTCTTCTGTACCTTAACTCCATCCGGGCACCTCGGTTCCATGTACCTTAACCCAACATAAATCTCAGAATAAACAGTTCTAACTGATCCCCTCCCAGCATCGACAGTTTTTTTTTGTGGGGGGTGGAGAGGTGTGTGTGTGTGCGTGTGTGAGTGTGTGTGTGTGTGTGTGTGTGAGTGTGTGTGTGTGTGTGTGTCTGTGTGTGTAGTGCTTCCTGACATCACCCCTGAACGGGCCGGGCTCCAATTTTAAGCTTATGCCCCCCACTTGTTCTGGACTTGAAACCCTAAATTTCCCTGCTCACCCCCAGTTTAGGCACACAGAACACTATACTTAACAGAGATACACCCCCACCATCAACTCCCCAAGAGATTACCTCAAGATAGAACGTGTGAGATTATCTGAAAGTAGACTGTGTGTGTGTGTGAGTGAGTGAGAGGGGGATTATCTGAAAATAGAGGGTGAGAGACGATCTGAAGATAGAGAGAGAGAGCGTGAGAGAGAGATTATCTGAAGGTAGGACATGCAAGAGATAATCTGAAGAGACTGAGAGGATATGAAGATCGGGAGAGTGTGTGAAAGAGAGATTATCTGAAGATAGGGAGAGTGTGAGAGAGAGAGATATCTGAAGAAAGGGAGAGTGTGAGAGAGAGATTATCTGAAGATAGGGAGCATGAGTGAGAGAGAGAGAGATTATCTGAAGATAGGGAGAGTTTGTCCGAGAGAGAGAGATTATCTGAAGATAGGGAGAGTGTGAGAGAGAGAGAGATTATCTGAAGATAGGGAGAGTGTGTGAGAGAGAGAGATTATCTGAAGATAGGGAGAGTTTGTCCGAGAGAGAGAGATTATCTGAAGATAGGGAGAGTGTGAGAGAGAGAGAGATTATCTGAAGATAAGGAGAGTGTGTGAGAGAGAGATTATATGAAGATAGGGAGAGTGTGAGAGAGAGATTATCTGAAGATAGGGAGAGTGTGTGTGAGAGAGAGATAATCTGAAGATAGGGAGAATGTGTGAGAGAGGGAGAGATTATCTGAAGATAGGGAGTGTGTGAGAGAGAGAGAGATTATATGAAGATAGGGAGAGTGTGAGAGAGAGAGAGATTATCTGAAGATAGGGCGAATGTGTCTGAGAAAGAGATTACAGGAAGATAAGGAGAGTGTGTGTGAGAGAGAGATTACCTGAAGATAGGGAGACTGTGACAGAGAGACAGATTATCTGAAGATAGAGAGAGTGTGTGTGAGAGTGAGATTATCTGAAGATAGGGAGAGTGTGTGAGAGAGAGAGATTAACTAAAGATAGGGAGAGTGTGAGAGAGAGATTAACTGAAGATAGGGAGAGTATGTGAGAGAGAGAGAGAAGATCTGAAGATGGGGAGAGTGTGTGTGAGAGAGAGAGATTATCTGAAGATAGGGAGAGTGTGAGAGAGAGAGAGATTATCTGAAGATGGGCAGAGTGTGTGTGAGAGAGAGAGATTATCTGAAGATAGGGAGAGTGTGTGTGAGAGAGAGAGATAATCTGAAGATAGGGAGAATGTGTGAGAGAGAGAGAGAATATATGAAGATAGGGAGAGTGTGAGAGACAGATTATCTGAAGATAGTGAGAGTGTGAGAGATTTTCTGAAGATAGGGAGAGTGTGTGAGGGAGACATTATCTGAAGATAGGGCGAATGTGTGTGAGAGAGTGATTACCTGAAGACAGGAAGAGTGGGCGAGAGAGAGAGAGAGATTATCTGAAGATGGGGAGAGTGTGTGAGAGAGAGATAATCTGAAGATAGGGAGAATGTGTGAGAGAGAGAGAAAATATATGAAGATAGGGAGAGTGTGAGAGTGATTATCTGAAGATAGGGAGAGTGTGTGAGAGAGAGAGATTATATGAAGATAGGGAGAGTGTGAGAGAGAGATTATCTGAAGAGAGGGAGAGTGTGAGAGAGAGATTATCTGAAGATAGCGAGAGTGTGTGAGAGAGAGTGCGATTATCTGAAGATAGGGAGAGTGTGAGAGAGAGATTTTCTGAAGATAGGGAGAGTGTGTGAGAGAGAGAGAGATTATTTGAGGATAGGGATAATGTGTGAGGGAGAGAGATTATATGACGATAGGGAGAGTGCGAGAGAGAGAGATTATCTGAAGATAGGGCGAATGTGTGTGAGAGAGAGATTACCTGAAGATAGGGAGAGTGTGTGTGAGAGAGAGATCATCTGAAGATAGGGAGACTGTGAGAGAGAGAGAGATTATCTGAAGATAGTTCGAGTGTGTGAGAGAGAGATTATCTGAACATAGGGAGATCGTGTGAGAGGGAGAGATTATCTGAAGATAGATAGAGTGTGTGTGAGAGAGAGAGATTGTCTGAAGATAGGGAGAGTGTCAGAGAGAGAGAGATTATCTGAAGATAGGGAGAGTGTGAGAGAGAGAGATTATCTGAAATAGGGAAAGTGTGCGTGAGAGAGAGATTATCTGAAGATAGGTAGATTTTGAGAGAGAGAGAGAGATTATCTGAAGATAGGGAGAGTGTGTGAGAGAGAGAGATTATCTGAAGACAGGGAGAGTGTGCGAGAGAGAGACAGATTATCTGAAGATAGAGAGATTATATGAAGATAGGGACAGTGTGAGAGAGAGATTTTCTGAAGATAGGGAGAGTGTGTGAGAGAGAGATTATCTGAAGATAGGGAGAGTGTGTGAGAGAGAGAAAATATGAAGATAGGGAGAGTGTGAGAGAGAGATTATCTGAAGAGAGGGAGAGTGTGTGAGAGAGAGAGATTACCTGAAGATAGGGAGAATGTGTGACACAGAGAGATTATCTGAAGATAGGGAGAGTGTGAGAGAGAGATTATATGAAGATAGGGAGAGTGTGTGTGAGAGAGAGAGATTATCTGAAGATAGGGAGAGTGTGTGAGAGAGAGAGAGATTATCTGAAGATAGGGAGAGTGTGTGAGAGATAGAGAGATTATATGAAGATAGGGAGAGCATGAGAGAGAGATTATCTGAAGATAGGGAGAATGTGTGAGAGAGAGAGAGATTATCTGAAGATAGGGAGAGTGTGTGAGAGATAGAGAGATTATCTGAAGATAGGGAGAGCATGAGAGAGAGATTATCTGAAGATAGGGAGAATGTGTCTGAGAAAGAGATTACAGGAAGATAAGGAGAGTGTGTGTGAGAGAGAGATTACCTGAAGATAGGGAGACTGTGACAGAGAGACAGATTATCTGAAGATAGACAGAGTGTGTGTGAGAGTGAGATTATCTGAAGATAGGGAGAGTGTGTGTGAGAGAGTGAGATATTATCTGAAGATAGGGAGAGTGTGCGAGAGAGAGAGATTATCTGAAGATAGGGAGAGTGTGAGAGAGAGAGAGTGATTATCTGAAGATAGGGAGTGTGTGTGTGAGAGAGAGATTTTCTGAAGATAGGGAGAGCGTATGAGAGAGAGAGATAATCTGAAGATAGAGAGAGTGTGCGAGAGGGAGAGAGATTTGCTGAAGATAGGGAGAGTGTGAGAGAGATTATCAGAAGATAGGGAGAGTGTGTCCGAGCGAGAGATATTATCTGAAGATGGTTAGACTGTGTGTCCAAGAGAGACAGATTATCTGAAGATAGGAAGAGTGTGAGAGAGATTATCTGAAGACAGTGAGAGTGTGTCTGACAGAGAGAGTGATTATCTGAAGATCGGCAGTGTGTGAGAGAGTGATTATCTGAGGTTAGGGAGAGCGTATGAGAGAGAGAGAGATTATCTGAAGATAGGGAGAGTGTGAGAGAGAGAGAGAGATTATCTGAAGATAGGGAGAGTGTGTCTGAGCGAGACAAATTATCTGAAGATAGCTAGAGTGTGTCTCCGAGAGAGAGAGATTATCTGAAGATAGGGAGAGTGTGAGAGAGAGAGAGAGATTATCTGAAGATAGGGAGAGTGTGTCCGAGGGAGACAAATTATCTGAAGATAGCTAGAGTGTGTCTCCGAGAGAGAGAGATTATCTGAAGATAGGGTGAGTGTGAGTGAGAGGGAGAGATTATCTGATGATAGGGAGAGTTTGTCTGAGAGGGAGAGATTATCTGAAGATAGGGAGAGTGTGTGTGAGAGGGAGAGAGATTATCTGATGATAGGGAGAGTGTGTCTGAGAGAGACAGATTATCTGAAGATAGCAAGAGTGTGTGTGAGAGGGAGAGGTTATCTGAAGATAGGGAGAGCGTATGAGAGAGAGAGATAATCTGAAGATAGAGAGAGTGTGCGAGAGGGAGAGAGATTTGCTGAAGATAGGGAGAGTGTGAGAGAGATTATCAGAAGATAGGGAGAGTGTGTCCGAGCGAGAGATATTATCTGAAGATGGTTAGACTGTGTGTCCAAGAGAGAGAGATTATCTGAATATAGTGAGAGTGTGAGAGGGAGAGAGTGAGATTATCTGAAGACAGTGAGAGTGTGTCTGACAGAGAGAGAGATTATCTGAAGATAGGGAGAGTGTGTCCGAGAGAGAGAGATTATCTGAAGATAGGTAGAGTGTTTGAGACAGAGAGATTATCTGAAGATAGGGAGAGTTTGTGTGAGAGAGAGAGAATATCTGAAGATAGGGAGAGTGTGTCCGAGAGAGAGAGATTATCTGAAGATAGGTAGAGTGTTTGAGACAGAGAGATTATCTGAAGATAGGGAGAGTTTGTGTGAGAGAGAGAGATTCTCTGAAGGTAGGGAGAGTGTGACAGAGAGAGAGAGAGATCATCTGAAGATAGGGAGACTGTGTGAGAGAGTGTTTATCTGAAGATAGGGAGAGCATATGAGAGAGAGAGAGATTATCTGAAGATAGGGAGAGTGTGAGAGAGAGAGAGTGAGATTATCTGAAGATAGTGAAAGTGTGTCTGACAGAGAGAGGGATTATTTGAAGATAGGGAGAGTGTGTCCGAGCGAGACAAATTATGTAAAGATAGCTAGACTGAGTGCGTCCGAGAGAGAGAGATTAGCTGAAGATAGGGAGAGTGTGTGTGAGAGGGAGAGGTTATCTGAAGATCCGGAAGGTGTGTCCGAGAGAGAGAGATTATCTGAAGGTAGGGAGAGTGTGTGCGAGAGAGTCATTATCTGAAGATAGGTAGAGTATATGAGAGAGAGAGATTATCTGAAGATAGGGAGAGTGTGCGAGAGTGAGAGAGATTAGATGAAGATAGGGAGAGTGTGAGAGAGAGAGATCATCTGAAATAGGGAGAGTGTGTGAGAGAGAGAGAGAGATTATCTGAAGATAGGGAGAGTGTGTGTGAGAGAGAGAGATTATCTGAAGGTAGGGAGAGTGTGTCCGAGAGGGAGAGATTATCTGAAGGTAGGGAGAGTGTGAGAGATTATCTGAAGATAGGAAGAGTGTGTGTGAGAGGGAGGGAGAGATTATCTGAATATAGGTAGAGTGTGTGTGAGAGAGAGATTATCTGAAGATAGGGAGAGTGTGTCCGAGAGGGAGAGATTATCTGAAGGTAGGGAGAGTGTGAGAGATTATCTGAAGATAGGGAGAGTTTGTGTGAGAGAGAGAGATTATCTGAAGATAGGGAGAGTGTGTGAGAGAGAGTGATTATCTGAAGATTGGGAGAATGTGTGTTTGAAAGATCATCTGAAGATAGGGAGAGTGTGAGAGAGAGAGGGAGATTATCTGAACATAGGGAGAGTGTGTGAGTGAGAGAAAGAGATTATCTGAAGATATGGATTGTGCATGAAAGAGAGATTATCTGAAGATAGGGAGAGTGTGTCCGAGAGGGAGAGA
Source organism: Isurus oxyrinchus (assembly GCA_026770705.1). NCBI lineage: Eukaryota > Metazoa > Chordata > Chondrichthyes > Lamniformes > Lamnidae > Isurus > Isurus oxyrinchus. The sequence goes on from JANJGN010000036.1 coordinate 5,293,025, forward strand.
TTATCTGAAGATCGGGATAGTTTGTCCGAGAGAGAGATATTAGATGAAGTTAGGGATAGTGTGTGAGAGAGAGAGATCATCTGAAGATAGGGACAGTGTGTGAGAGAGAGAGAGAGAGATTATATGAAGATAGGGAGTGTGTGTCTGAGCGAGAGAGATTATCTGAAGATTGGGAGAATGTGAGAGAGAGAGAGAGAGAGATTATCTGAAGATAGTGAAAGTGTGTCTGACAGAGACAGAGATTATCTGAAGATAGGGAGAATGTGTCCGAGCGAGAGAAATTATCTGAAGATAGCTAGGGTGTTTTGTCCAGGAGAGAGAGATTATCTGAAGATAGGGTGAGTGTGTGTGAGAGGGAGAGATTATCTGATGATAGGAAGAATGTGTCTGAGAGGGAGAGATTATCTGAAGATAGGGAGAGTGTGTGTGAGAGAGAGATTATCTGAGGATAGGGAGAGAGTGCGAGAGAGGGAGATTATCTGAAGATAGTTAGAGTGTGTGAGACAGAGAGATTATCTAAAGATAGGGAGAGTGTGAGAGAGAGAGAGTGAGATTATCTGAAGATAGGGAGAGTGTGTCCGAGCGAGACAAATTATCTGAAGATAGCTAGACTGTGTGCGTCCGAGAGAGAGAGATTAGCTGAAGATAGGGAGAGTGTGTGTGAGAGGGAGAGATATCTGAAGATAGGGAGAGTGTGTCCGAGAGATAGAGATTGTCTGAAGGTAGGGAGAGTGTGAGAGAGAGAGAGAGATCATCTGAAGATAGGCAGTGTGTGAGAGAGTGATTATCTGAGGTTAGGGAGAGCGTATGAGAGAGAGAGAGATTATCTGAAGATAGGGAGAGAGTGTGAGAGAGAGAGAGATTAGCTGAAGATAAGGAGAGTGTGAGAGAGAAAGATTATCTGAAGATAGGGAGAGTGTGTCCGAGCGAGACAAATTATCTGAAGATAGCTAGAGTGTGTGTCCGAGAGAGAGAGATTATCTGAAGATAGGGTGAGTGTGAGTGAGAGGGAGAGATTATCTGATGATAGGGAGAGTTTGTCTGAGAGGGAGAGATTATCTGAAGTTAGGGAGAGTGTGTGTGAGAGGGAGAGATTATCTGATGATAGGGAGAGTGTGTCTGAGAGAGAGAGATTATCTGAAGATAGCGAGAGTGTGTGTGAGAGGGAGAGGTTATCTGAAGATCCGGATGGAGTGTCCGAGATAGAGAGATTATCTGAAGATAGGGAGAGTGTGTGCGAGAGTGAGTGAGATTATCAGAAGATAGGGAGATTGTGTCCGAGAGAGAGAAATTATCTGAAGATAGGGAGACTGTGTGTGAGGGATGGAGATTATCTGAAGATAGGTAGAGTGTGTGAGAGAGAGGGATTATCTGAAGATAGGGAGAGTGTGTGCGAGAGAGTGATTATCTGAAGATAGGGAGTGTGTGTGTGAGAGAGAGATTTTCTGAAGATAGGGAGAGCGTATGAGAGAGAGAGATAATCTGAAGATAGGGAGAGTGTGCAAGAGAGAGAGAGATTTGCTGAAGATAGGGAGAGTGTGAGAGAGATTATCAGAAGATAGGGAGAGTGTGAAAGAGAGAGATTATCTGACGAAAGTAAGAGCGTGTGTGACAGAGAGAGAGATTATCTGAAGGTAGGGAGAGTGTGAGAGAGAGAGAGAGATTATCTGAAGATAGGGAGAGTGTTTGAGATAGAGAGAGATTATCTGAAGATAGGGAGAGTGTGTGTGAGAGGGAGAGATTATCTGAAGGTAGGAAGAGTGTGTGTGAGAGGGAGAGATTATCTGAATATAGGTAGATTGTGTGTGAGTGAGAGATTATCTGAAGATAGGGAGAGTGTGTGAGAGAGAGAGAGATTATCTGAAGATTGGGAGAATGTGTGTTTGAAAGATCATCTGAAGATAGGGAGAGTGTGAGAGAGAGAGGGAGATTATCTGAACATAGGGAGAGTGTGTGAGTGAGAGAAAGAGATTATCTGAAGATATGGATTGTGCATGAAAGAGAGATTATCTGAAGATAGGGAGAGTGTGTCCGAGAGGGAGAGATTATCTGAAGATCGGGATAGTTTGTCCGAGAGAGAGATATTAGATGAAGTTAGGGAGAGTGTGAGAGAGAGAGATCATCTGAAGATAGGGAGAGTGTGTGAGAGAGAGAGAGAGAGATTATATGAAGATAGGGAGTGTGTGTCCGAGCGAGAGAGATTATCTGAAGATAGGGAGAGTGTGTGAGAGAGAGAGAGAGATTATCTGAAGATTGGGAGAATGTGAGAGAGAGAGAGAGAGAGATTATCTGAAGATAGTGAAAGTGTGTCTGACAGAGAGAGATTATCTGAAGATAGGGAGAATGTGTCCGAGCGAGAGAAATTATCTGAAGATAGCTAGGGTGTTTTGTCCAGGAGAGAGAGATTATCTGAAGATAGGGTGAGTGTGTGTGAGAGGGAGAGATTATCTGATGATAGGAAGAATGTGTCTGAGAGGGAGATATTATCTGAAGATAGGGAGAGAGTGTCCGAGAGAGAGAGATTATCTGAAGATAGGGAGAGTGTGAGAGAGAGAGATTATCTGAAGATAGTGAGAGTGTGAGAGAGAGAGAGTGAGATTATCTGAAGATAGGGAGAGTGTGTCCGAGCGAGACAAATTATCTGAAGATAGCTAGACTGTGTGCGTCCGAGAGAGAGAGATTAGCTGAAGATAGGGAGAGTGTGTCTGAGAGGGAGAGATTATCTGAAGATAGGGAGAGTGTGTGTGAGAGGAAGAGATTATCTGAAGATCCGGAGGGTGTGTCCGAGAGAGAGAGATTATCTGAAGATAGGTAGAGTGTTTGAGACAGAGAGAGATTATCTGAAGATAGGGAGAGTTTGTGCGAGAGTGAGAGAGATTATCAGAAGATAGGGAGATTGTGTCCGAGAGAGAGAAATTATCTGAAGATTGCTAGAGTGTGTTTCCGAGAGAGAGAGATTATCTGAAGATAGGGAGAGTGTGTGTGAGAGAGAGAGATTATCTGAAGATAGGGAGAGTGTGTGAGAGAGAGAGAGATTATCTGAAGATAGGCTGTGTGTGAGAGAGTGATTATCTGAGGTTAGGGAGAGCGTATGAGAGAGAGAGAGATTATCTGAAGATAGGGAGAGAGTGTGAGAGAGAAAGATTATCTGAAGATAGGGAGAGTGTGAGAGAGAGAGAGATTATCTGAAGATAGGGAGAGTGTGTCCGAGCGAGACAAATTATCTGAAGATAGCTAGAGTGTGTGTCCGAGAGAGAGAGATTATCTGAAGATAGGGTGAGTGTGAGTGAGAGGGAGAGATTATCTGATGATAGGGAGAGTTTGTCTGAGAGGGAGAGATTATCTGAAGTTAGGGAGAGTGTGTGTGAGAGGGAGAGATTATCTGATGATAGGGAGAGTGTGTCTGAGAGGGACAGATTATCTGAAGATAGCGAGAGTGTGTGTGAGAGGGAGAGGTTATCTGAAGATCCGGATGGAGTGTCCGAGATAGAGAGATTATCTGAAGATAGGGAGAGTGTGTGCGAGAGTGAGTGAGATTATCAGAAGATAGGGAGATTGTGTCCGAGAGAGAGAAATTATCTGAAGATAGGGAGACTGTGTGTGAGGGAGGGAGATTATCTGAAGATAGGTAGAGTGTGTGAGAGAGAGGGATTATCTGAAGATAGGGAGAGTGTGTGCGAGAGAGTGATTATCTGAAGATAGGGAGTGTGTGTGTGAGAGAGAGATTTTCTGAAGATAGGGAGAGCGTATGAGAGAGAGAGATAATCTGAAGATAGGGAGAGTGTGCGAGAGAGAGAGAGATTTGCTGAAGATAGGGAGAGTGTGAGAGAGAGAGATTATCTGAAGAAAGTAAGAGTGTGTGTGACAGAGAGAGAGATTATCTGAAGATAGGGAGAGTGTGTCCGAGCGAGAGATATTATCTGAAGATGGCTAGACTGTGTGTCCAAGAGAGAGAGATTATCTGAAGTTAGGGTGAGTGTGTGTGAGAGGGAGAGATTATCTGATGATAGGGAGAGTGTGTCTGAGAGGGAGAGATTATCTGAAGATAGGGAGAGTGTGTGTGAGAGGAAGAGATTATCTGAAGATCCGGAGGGTGTGTCCGAGAGAGAGAGATTATCTGAAGATAGGTAGAGTGTTTGAGACAGAGAGAGATTATCTGAAGATAGGGAGAGTTTGTGCGAGAGTGAGAGAGATTATCAGAAGATAGGGAGATTGTGTCCAAGAGAGAGAAATTATCTGAAGATTGCTAGAGTGTGTTTCCGAGAGAGAGAGATTATCTGAAGATAGGGAGAGTGTGTGTGAGAGAGAGAGATTATCTGAAGATAGGGAGAGTGTGTGAGAGAGAGAGAGATTATCTGAAGATAGGGAGAGTGTGTGTGAGGGAGGGAGATTATCTGAAGATAGGTAGAGTGTGTGAGAGAGAGGGATTATCTGAAGATAGGGAGAGTGTGTGCGAGAGAGTGATTATCTGAAGATAGGGAGTGTGTGTGTGAGAGAGAGATTTTCTGAAGATAGGGAGAGCGTATGAGAGAGAGAGATAATCTGAAGATAGGGAGAGTGTGCGAGAGAGAGAGAGATTTGCTGAAGATAGGGAGAGTGTGAGAGAGATTATCAGAAGATAGGGAGAGTGTGAAAGAGAGAGATTATCTGAAGAAAGTAAGAGTGTGTGTGACAGAGAGAGAGATTATCTGAAGATAGGGAGAGTGTGTCCGAGCGAGAGATATTATCTGAAGATGGCTAGACTGTGTGTCCAAGAGAGAGAGATTATCTGAAGATAGGGTGAGTGTGTGTGAGAGGGAGAGATTATCTGATGATAGGGAGAGTGTGTCTGAGAGGGAGAGATTATCTGAAGATAGGGAGAGTGTGTGTGAGAGGGAGAGATTATCTGAAGATCCGGAGGGTGTGTCCGAGAGAGAGAGATTATCTCAGGATAGGTAGAGTGTTTGGGACAGAGAGAGATTATCTGAAGATAGGGAGAGTGTGTGTGAGAGAGAGAGAATATCTGAAGATAGGGACAGTGTGTCTGAGAGGGAGAGATTATCTGAAGTTCGGGAGAGTGTGTCCGAGAGAGAGAGATTATCCGAAGGTAGGCAGAGTGTGAGAGACAGAGAGAGAGATTATCAGAAGATAGGGAGATTGTGTCCTAGAGAGAGAAATTATCTGAAGATTGCTAGAGTGTGTTTCCGAGAGAGAGAGATTATCTGAAGATAGGGAGAGTGTGTATGAGAGAGAGATTATCTGAGGATAGGGAGAGTGTGTGAGAGAGGGAGATTATCTGAAGATAGGTAGAGTGTGTGAGAGAGAGAAATTATCTGAAGATAGGGAGAGTGTGTGCGAGAGAGTGATTATCTGAAGATAGGTAGAGCGTATGAGACAGAGATAATCTGAAGATAGGGAGAGTGTGCGAGAGGGAGAGAGATTTGCTGAAGATAGGGAGAGTGTGAGAGAGATTATCAGAAGATAGGGAGAGTGTGAAAGAGAGAGAATATCTGACGAAAGTAAGAGCGTGTGTGACAGAGAGAGAGATTATCTGAAGATAGGGAGAGTGTGTCCGAGCGAGAGATATTATCTGAAGATAGCTAGACTGTGTGTCCAAGACAGAGAGATTATCTGAAGATAGGAAGAGTGTGAGAGGGAGAAAGATTATCTGAAGACAGTGAGAGTGTGTCTGACAGAGAGAGAGATTATCTGAAGATAGGGAGAGTGTGTCCGAGAGAGAGAGATTATCTGAAGATAGGTAGAGTGTTTGAGACAGAGAGAGATTATCTGAAGATAGGGAGAGTGTGTGTGAGAGAGAGAGAATATCTGAAGATAGGGAGAGTGTGTCCGAGAGAGAGAGATTCTCTGAAGGTAGGGAGAGTGTGACCGAGAGAGAGAGATTCTCTGAAGGTAGGGAGAGTGTGACAGAGAGAGAGAGATTCTCTGAAGGTAGGGAGAGTGTGACAGAGAGAGAGAGAGATTATCTGAAGATAGGGAGAGTGTGTGAGATAGAGAGATCTTAGCTGAAGATAGGGAGAGTCTGAGAGAGAGAGAGATTATCTGAAGATAGGGAGAGTGTGAGAGAGAGAGAGTGAGATTATCTGAAGATAGTGAGAGTGTGTCTGACAGAGAGAGGGATTATCTGAAGATAGGGAGAGTGTGTCCGAGCGAGACAAATTATCTGAAGATAGCTAGACTGTGTGCGTCCGAGAGAGAGAGATTAGCTGAAGATAGGGAGAGTGTGTGTGTGAGAGAGAGGTTATCTGAAGATCCGGAGGGTGTGTCCGAGAGAGAGAGATTATCTGAAGATATGTAGAGTGTGTGTGAGAGTGAGTGAGATTAACTGAAGATAGGGAGAGTGTGAGAGAGAGAGATCATCTGAAAATAGGGAGAGTGTGTGAGAGAGAGAGAGATTATCTGAAGATAGGGAGAGTGTTTGAGATAGAGAGAGATTATCTGAAGATAAGGAGAGTGTGTGTGAGAGAGAGAGATTATCTGAAGATAGGGAGAGTGTGTGAGAGAGAGAGAGAGATTATCTGAAGGTAGGGAGAGTGTGTCCGAGAGGGAGAGATTATCTGAAGATAGGGAGAGTGTGAGAGATTATCTGAAGATAGGAAGAGTGTGTGTGAGAGGGAGGGAGAGATTATCTGAATATAGGTAGAGTATGTGTGAGAGAGAGATTATCTGAAGATAAGGAGAGTGTGTGTGAGAGAGAGAGATTATCTGAAGATAGGGAGAGTGTGTGAGAGAGAGAGAGAGATTATCTGAAGGTAGGGAGAGTGTGTCCGAGAGGGAGAGATTATCTGAAGATAGGGAGAGTGTGAGAGATTATCTGAAGATAGGAAGAGTGTGTGTGAGAGGGAGGGAGAGATTATCTGAATATAGGTAGAGTATGTGTGAGAGAGAGATTATCTGAAGATAGGGAGAGTTTGTGTGAGAGAGAGATTATCTGAAGATAGGGAGAGTGTGTGAGAGAGAGAGAGATTATCTGAAGATAGGGAGAGTGTGTGAGAGAGAGTGATTATCTGAAGACTGGGAGAATGTGTGTTTGAAAGATCATCTGAAGATAGGGAGAGTGTGAGAGAGAGAGGGAGATTATCTGAACATAGGGAGAGTGTGTGAGTGAGAGAAAGAGATTATCTGAAGATATGGATTGTGCATGAAAGAGAGATTATCTGAAGATAGGGAGAGTGTGTCCGAGAGGGAGAGATTATCTGAAGATCGGGATATTTTGTCCGAGAGAGAGATATTAGATGAAGTTAGGGAGAGTGTGAGAGAGAGAGATCATCTGAAGATAGGGAGAGTGCGTGAGAGAGAGAGAGAGATTATCTGAATATAGGAAGAGTGTTAGAGAGATTACCTGAAGATAGGGAGAGTGTGAGAGTGAGAGAGAGATCAGCTGAAGATAGGGTGAGTGTGTGTGAGAGGGAGTGATTTTCTGATGATAGTGAGAATGTGTCTGAGAGGGAGAGTTTATCTGAAGATAGGGAGAGTGTGTGTGAGAGAGAGAGAGATTATCTGAAGATTGGGAGAATGTGAGAGAGAGAGAGAGATTATCTGAAGATAGTGAAAGTGTGTCTGACAGAGAGAGAGATTATCTGAAGATAGGGAGAGTGTGTCCGAGCTAGAGAAATTATCTGAAGATAGCTAGGGTGTTTTGTCCAGGAGAGAGAGATTATCTGAAGATAGGGTGAGTGTGTGTGAGAGGGAGAGATTATCTGAAGATAGGGAGAGTGTGCGTGAGAGGGAGAGAGATTATCTGAAGATAGGGAGAGTGTGTGCGAGAGAGGGAGATTATCTGAAGATAGTTAGAGTGTGTGAGAGAGAGAGATTATCTGAAGGTAGGGAGAGTGTGTGCAAGAGGGAGAGATTATCTGAAGATCGGGAGAGTGTGTCCAAGAGATAGAGATTGTCTGAAGGTAGGGAGAATGTGAGAGAGAGAGAGATTTCATCTGAAGATAGGCAGTGTGTGAGAGAGTGATTATCTGAGGTTAGGGAGAGCGTATGAGAGAGAGAGATTAGCTGAAGATAGGGAGGGTGTGAGAGAGAAAGATTATCTGAAGATAGGGAGAGTGTGAGAGAGAGAGAGAGAGATTATCTGAAGATAGGGAGAGAATGTCCGAGCGAGACAAATTATCTGAAGATAGCTAGAGTGTGTGTCCGAGAGAGAGAGATTATCTGAAGATAGGGTGAGTGTGAGTGAGAGGGAGAGATTATCTGATGATAGGGAGAGTTTGTCTGAGAGGGAGAGATTATCTGAAGATAGGGAGAATGTGTGTGAGAGGGAGAGATTATCTGAAGATAGCGAGAGTGTGTGTGAGAGGGAGAGGTTATCTGAAGATCCGGATGGTGTGTCCGAGAGAGAGAGATTATCTGAAGATAGGGAGAGTGTGTGCAAGAGTGAGAGAGATTATCAGAAGATAGGGAGATTGTGTCCGAGAGAGAGAAATTATCTGAAGATTGCTAGAGTGTGTTTCCGAGAGAGAGATTATCTGAAGATAGGGAGAGTGTGTGTGAGAGAGAGATTATCTGAGGATAGGGAGAGTGTGTGAGAGAGGGAGATTATCTGAAGATAGGTAGAGTGTGTGAGAGAGAGAAATTATCTGAAGATAGGGAGAGTGTGTGCGAGAGAGTGATTATCTGAAGATAGGGAGTGTGTGTGTGAGAGAGATTATCTGAAGATAGGGAGAGCGTATGAGAGAGAGAGATAATCTGAAGATAGGGAGAGTGTGAAAGAGAGAGATTATCTGAAGAAAGTAAGAGTGTGTGTGACAGAGAGAGAGATTATCTGAAAATAGGGAGAGTCTGTCCGAGCGAGAGATATTATCTGAAGATGGCTAGACTGTGTGTCCAAGAGAGAGAGATTATCTGAAGATAGGGTGAGTGTGTGTGAGAGGGAGAGATTATCTGATGATAGGGAGAGTGTGTCTGAGAGGGAGAGATTATCTGAAGATAGGGAGAGTGTGTGTGAGAGGGAGAGATTATCTGAAGATCCGGAGGGTGTGTCCGAGAGAGAGAGATTATCTGAAGATAGGTAGAGTGTTTGAGACAGAGATTATCTGAAGATAGGGAGAGTGTGTGTGAGAGAGAGAGAATATCTGAAGATAGGGACAGTGTGTCTGAGAGGGAGAGATTATCTGAAGTTTGGGAGAGTGTGTCCGAGAGAGAGAGATTATCTGAAGGTAGGCAGAGTGTGAGAGAGAGAGAGAGATCATCTGAAGATAGGGAGAGTTTGTGAGAGAGAGAGAGACATTATCTGAAGATAGGGAGAGTGTGGGAGAGATTATCTGAAGATAGGGAGAGTGTGAGAGAGAGAGAGAGATGTTCTGAAGATAGGGAGAGTGTGTGCGAGAGTGACAGAGATTATCAGTAGATAGGGAGATTGTGTCCGAGAGAGAGAAATTATCTGAAGATTGCTAGAGTGTGTTTCCGAGAGAGAGAGATTATCTGAAGATAGGGAGAGTGTGTGTGAGAGAGAGATTATCTGAGGATAGGGAGAGTGTGTGAGAGAGGGAGATTATCTGAAGATAGGTAGAGTGTGTGAGAGAGAGAGATTATCTGAAGATAGGGAGAGTGTGTGCGAGAGAGTGATTATCTGAAGATAGGGAGTGTGTGTGTGAGAGATTTTCTGAAGATAGGGAGAGCGTATGAGAGAGAGAGATTATCTGAAGATAGGGAGAGTGTGTGAGAGAGAGAGAGAATATCTGAAGATAGGGACAGTGTGTCTGAGAGGGAGAGATTATCTGAAGTTCGGGAGAGTGTGTCCAAGAGAGAGAGATTATCAGAAGGTAGGCAGAGTTTGTGTGAGAGGGAGAGGTTATCTGAAGATCCGGATGGTGTGTCCGAGAGAGAGAGATTATCTGAAGATAGGGAGAGTGTGTGCGAGAGTGAGAGAGAATATCAGAAGATAGGGAGATTGTGTCCGAGAGAGAGAAATTATCTGAAGATTGCTAGACTGTGTTTCCGAGAGAGGGAGATTATCTGAGGATAGGGAGAGTATGTGAGAGAGAGAGATTTTCCGAAGATAGGGAGAGTGTGAGAGAGAGATTATCTTAAGACAGGGAGATTGTGTGAGAGAGAGAGTGATTATCTGAAGAGACGGAGAGTGTGTGTGAGACAGACAGATTATATAAAGAGAGGGAGAGTGTGTGAGAGAGAGAGAAAGATTATCTGAAGATAGGGAGAGTGTGTGTGAGAGAGAGAGAGATTATCTGAAGATAGGGAGAGTGTGTCCGAGAGAGAGAAATGATCTGAAGATTGCTAGAGTGTGTGTCCGAGAGAGAGAGATTATCTGAAGCTGGGGAGAGTGTGTGTGAGAGACAGATTATCTGAGGATAGGGAGAGTGTGTGAGAGAGAGAGATTATCTGAAGATATGTACAGTGTGTGAGAGAGAGGGAATATCTGAAGATAGGGAGAGTGTGTGCGAGAGAGTGATTATCTGAAGATAGGGAGAGTTTGTGTGAGAAAGAGAGATTATCTGAAGATAGGGAGAGTTTGTGAGAGAGGGAGATTATCTGAACATAGGAGGAGTGTGTTAGAGAGAGAGATTATCTGAAGATAGGGAGAGTGTATGAGAGAGAGATTATCTGAAGATAGGGAGAGTGTGTTAGAGAGAGATTATCTGAAGATAGGGAGAGTGTCTGTGAGAGAACGATTATCTGAAGATAGGGAGAGTGTATCAGAGAGAGAGAGAGATTATCTGAAGATTGGGAGAGTGTGTGATAGAGAGAGAGATTAGCTGAAGATATGGAGAGTGTGAGAGAAAGAGAGTGAGATTATCTGAAGATAGTGGGAGTGTGTGTGACAGAGAGAGAGATTATCTGAAGATAGGGAGACTGGTCCGAGAGAGAGAAGTTATGTGAAGATAGCTAGAGTATGTGTCTGAGAGAGAGAGATTATCTGAAGATAGGGAGAGTGTGTGAGGGAGAGACATTATCTGAAGAAAGTGTGAGTGTGTGTGAGAGGGAGAGATTATCTGTTGATAGGGAGAGTGCTTGTGAGAGGGAGAGATTATCTCAATATAGGGACAGTGTGTCTGACAGGGAGAGATTATCTGAATTTCGGGAGTGTGTCTCCGAGAGAGAGAGATTATCTGAAGATAGGTAGAGTGTTTGAGAGAAAGAGATTAGCTGAAGATAGGGAGAGTGTGAGAGAGAGAGATTATCTGAAGATAGGACGAGTGTGAGAGAGAATATCTGAAGATAGGGAGAGTGTGAGAGAGAGAGAGAGAGATTATCTGAAGATATTGAGAGTGTGTGTGACAGAGAGAGAGAGATTAACTGAAGATAGGGAGAGTGTGTCCGAGAGAGATAAATTATCTGAAGATAGCTAGAGTGTGTTTCCAAGTGAGAGAGATTATCTGAAGGTAGGGAGAGTGTGTGCGAGAGATATTATCTGCAGATACGGAGAGTGTGTGTGAGAGAGATAATCTGAAGCTAGGGAGTGTGTGTGAGAGAGAGAGAGATTATCTGAAGATAGGGAGAGTTTGTCTGAGGGAGGGAGAGAGATTATCTGAAGATGGGGAGATTGTGTCCGAGTGAGAGAAATTATCTGAAGATTGCTAGTGTGTGTGTACAAGAGAGAGAGATTATCTGAAGATAGGGAGAGTGTGTCCGAGAAAGAGAAATTATCTGAAGATAGCTAGAGTGTGTTTCCGAGAGAGAGAGATTATCTGAAGATGGGGAGAGTGTGTGCGAAAGAGATTATCTGATGATAGGGAGAGTGTGTGAGAGAGAGAGTGTGATTATCTGAAGATAGGGAGAGTTTGTGTGAGAGAGGAAGAGATTATCTGAAGATGGGGAGATTGTGTCAGAGAGAGAGAAATTATCTGAAGATTGCTAGAGTGTGTGTACAAGAGAGAGAGATTATCTGAAGATAGGGAGAGTGTGCGTGAGGGAGAGATTATCTGAGGATAGGGAGAGTGTGTGAGAGAGGGAGATTATCTGAAGATAGAGTGTGTGAGAGAGAGAGATTATCTGAAGATAGGGAGAGTGTGTGCGTGAGAGTGATTATCTGAAGATATCGAGAGTGTGTGCGAGAGTGAGATTAGCTGAAGATAGGTAGAGCGTATGAGAGAGAGAGAGAAATTATCTGAAGATAGGGCGAATGTGTGAGAGGGAGAGGGATTAGCTGAAGATAGGGAGAGTGTGAGAGAGAGAGAGATTATCTGAAGATAGGGAGAGTGTGAGAGAGAGAGACAGAGATTATCTGAAGATAGTGAGAGTGTGTGTGACAGAGAGAGAGATTATCTGAAGATAGGGCGAGTGTGTCCGAGAGAGAGAATTTATCTGAAGATAGCTAGAGTGTGTGTCCGATAGAGAGAGATTATCTGAAGAAAGTGAGAGTGTGTGTGAGAGGGAGAGTTTATCTGAAGATCCAGAGAGTGTGTGAGAGAGAGAGATTATCTGAAGATAGGGAGAGTGTGTCCGAGAGGGAGAGAATATCTGATGATCGGGAGAGTGTCTCCGAGAGATAGAGATTATCTGAATTTAGGGAGAGTCTGTGAGGGAGAAAGAGATTATCTGAAGGTAGGGAGAGTGTGTGAGAGAGAGAGAGATCATCTGAAGATAGGGAGAGTGTGTGAGAGAGAGAGAGATCATCTGAAGATAGGGAGTGTGTGTGAGAGACATTATCTGAAAATAGGGAGAGTGTGTGAGAGAGAGAGATTATCTTAAGAGAGGGAGATTGTGTGAGAGAGAGAGATTTCTGAAAATAGGGCGAGTGTGAGAGAGAGAGATTACGTGAAGATAGGGAGAGTGTGTTTGAAAGAGAGATTATCTGAAGCTAGGGAGAGTGTGTGAGAGAGAGAGAGAGATTATCTGAAGATAGGGAGAGTGTGTGTGAGAGAGAGATTATCCGAAATTAGTGAGAGTGTGTGAGAGAGAGAGATATTCTCTGAAGTTACAGATTGTGTGAGAGAGAGGGAGAGACTATCTGAAGTAGGGAGTGTGTGTGCGAGAGAGATTATCTTAAGATAGGGATAGAGTGTGAGAGAGAGATTTTCTGAAGATAGGTTGAGTGTGTCTGTGAGAGAGAGGTTATCTGAAGATAGGGAGAGTGTGCGAGGGAGATAGATTATCTGAAGATAGGGAGATTGTGTGAGAGAGAGAGAGATTATATGAAGATAGGTGAGTATGAGAGAGAGATTATCTGAAGATAGGGAGAGTGTGTGTTAGAGAGAGAGATTATCTGAAGATTGGGAGAGTGTGTTAGAGAGAGAGAGATTATATGCAGATAGGGATAGATTGAGAAAGAGATTATGAGAAGATACCGAGAGTGTGTGAGAGAGAGAGATTATCTGAAGATCGGAAAAATTTGTGTTTGAGAGAGATTAGCTGAAGATATGGAGAGTTTGTGTGAGAGAGAGATTATCTGAAGAAAGGGAGAGTGTGAGAGAGAGAGATAATCCGAAAATAGGAGAGTGTGAGAGACGAAGAGATTCTCCGAAGATAGGGAGAGTGTGAGAGAGAGATTATCTGAAGATAGGTAGAGAGTGTGAGAGAGAGACTGATTATCTGAAGATAGGGAGAGTGTCTCAGAGAGAGAGAGATTTTATAAAGATATGGATAGTGTGTGAGAGAGAGATTATCTGAAAATAGGGAGAGTGTGTGAGAGAGAGAGATTATCTGAAGATAGGGAGAGTGTGTGAGAGAGAGAGATTATCTGAAGTTAGGGAGATTGTGTGAGAGAGAGAGATTTCTGAAAATAGGGCAAGTGTGAGAGAGAGAGATTACGTGAAGATAGGGAAAGTGTGTTTGAAAGAGAGATTATCTGAAGCTAGGGAGAGTGTGTGAGAGAGAGAGAGAGAGATTATCTGAAGATAGGGAGTGTGTGTGTGAGAGAGAGATTATCCGAAATTAGTGAGAGTGTGTGAGAGAGAGAGATATTCTCTGAAGTTACGGATTGTGTGAGAGAGAGGGAGAGACTATCTGAAGTAGGGAGTGTGTGTGCGAGAGAGATTATCTTAAGATAGGGATAGAGTGTGAGAGAGAGATTTTCTGAAGATAGGTTGAGTGTGTCTGTGAGAGAGAGGTTATCTGAAGATAGGGAGAGTGTGCGAGAGAGAGATAGATTATCTGAAGATAGGGAGATTGTGTGAGAGAGAGAGAGATTATATGAAGATAGGTGAGTATGACAGAGAGATTATCTGAAGATAGGGAGAGTGTGTGTTAGAGAGAGAGATTATCTGAAGATTGGGAGAGTGTGTTAGAGAGAGAGAGATTATATGCAGATAGGGATAGATTGAGAAAGAGATTATGAGAAGATACCGAGAGTGTGTGAGAGAGAGAGATTATCTGAAGATCGGAAAAATTTGTGTTTGAGAGAGATTAGCTGAAGATATGGAGAGTTTGTGTGAGAGAGAGATTATCTGAAGACAGGGAGAGTGTGAGAGAGAGAGATAATCCGAAAATAGGAGAGTGTGAGAGACAGAGAGATTCTCCGAAGATAGGGAGAGTGTGAGAGAGAGATTATCTGAATATAGGTAGAGAGTGTGAGAGAGAGAGTGATTATCTGAAGATAGGGAGAGTGTCTCAGAGAGAGAGAGATTTTATAAAGATATGGATAGTGTGTGAGAGTGAGAGAGATTAAGTGAAAATAGGGAGAGTGTGAGAGAGAGATTATCTGAAGATAGGTAGAGAGTGTGAGAGAGAGACTGATTATCTGAAGATAGGGAGAGTGTGTGCGAGAGAGAGAGATTACCTGAAGATAGGGAGATTGTGTGAGAGGGAGATTATCTGAAGATAGGTAGAGTGTGTGTGAGAGAGCGATTATCTGAAGATAGGGAGAGTGTATGAGAGAGGGAGAGAGATTATCTGAAGATAGAGAGAGTGTGTGAGAGAGGGAAATTATCTGAAGATAGGTAGAGTGTGTGAGAGAGAGAGATTATCTGAAGATAGTGAGAGTGTGTGTGACAGAGATAGAGTTTATCTGAAGATAGGGAGAGTGTGTCTGAGAGAGAGAAATTATCTGAAGATAGCTAGAGTGTGTGTCTGAGAGAGAGAGATTATCTGAAGATAGGGAAAGTGTGTGAGAGAGAGATTATCTGAAGAAAGCGTGAGTGTGTGAGAGAGGGAGAGATTATCAGATGATAGGGAGAATGTGTGTGAGAGGGAGAGATTATCTGAAGATAGGGACAGTGAGTCTGAGAGGGAGAGATTATCTGAAGATTGGGAGAGTATCTCCGAGAGAGAGAGATTATCTGAAGATTGGTACAGTGCTTGAGAGAGAGGGAGATTAGCGGAAGATAGGGAGAGTGTGAGAGAGAGAGATTATCTGAAGATAGTGAGAGTGTGTGTGACAGAGAAAGAGATTATCTGAAGATAGGGACAGTCTGTCCGAGAGAGAGAAGTTATCTGAAGATAGCTAGAGCGTGTGTCTGAGAGAGAGAGATTATCTGAAGGTAAGGAGAGTGTGTGCGAGAGGGAGATTATCTGAAGATAGTGAGAGTGTGTGAGAGAGGGAGATTATCTGAAGATAGGTAGAGTGTGTGAGAGAGAGAGATTATCTGAAGATAGGGTGAGTGTGTGCGAGAGAGAGATTATCTGAAGATAGGGAGAGCGTATGAGAGAGAGAGAGAGATTATCTGAAGATAGGGAGAGTGTGTGAGAGAGAGAGGGATTAGCTGAAGATAGGGAGAGTGTGAGAGAGAGATTATCTGAAGATAGGAAGAGTGTGTGAGAGATTATTTGAAGATAGGGAGAGTGTGAGAGAGAGAGAGATTATCTGAAGTTAGTGAGAGTGTGTGTGACAGAGAGAGATTATCTGAAGATAGGGAGATTGTGTCCGAGAGAGAAATTATCTGAAGATAGCTAGAGTGTGTGTCCGAGAGAGAGAAGTTATCTGAAGATAGCTAGAGTGTGTGTCTGAGAGAGAGAGATTATCTGAAGGTAAGGAGAGTGTGTGCGAGAGGGAGATTATCTGAAGATAGGTAGAGTGTGTGAGAGAGGGAGATTATCTGAAGATAGGTAGAGTGTGTGAGAGAGAGAGATTATCTGAAGATAGGGTGAGTGTGTGCGAGAGAGAGATTATCTGAAGATAGGGAGAGCGTATGAGAGAGAGAGAGAGATTATCTGAAGATAGGGAGAGTGTGTGAGAGAGAGAGGGATTAGCTGAAGATAGGGAGAGTGTGAGAGAGAGATTATCTGAAGATAGGAAGAGTGTGTGAGAGATTATCTGAAGATAGGGAGAGTGTGAGAGAGAGAGAGATTATCTGAAGTTAGTGAGAGTGTGTGTGACAGAGAGAGATTATCTGAAGATAGGGAGATTGTGTCCGAGAGAGAAATTATCTGAAGATAGCTAGAGTGTGTGTCCGAGAGAGAGAGATTATCTGAAGATAGGTAGAGTGTGTGAGAGAGAGAGGGATTAGCTGGAGATAGGGAGAGTGTGAGAGAGATGCGAGATTATCTGAAGATAGGGAGAGTGTGTCCGAGAGGGAGAGGTTATCTGAAGATCGGGAGAGTGTGTCCGAGAGAGAGAGATTATCTGAAGAAAGCGTGAGTGTGTGAGAGAGGGAGAGATTATCAGATGATAGGGAGAATGTGTGTGAGAGGGAGAGATTATCTGAAGATAGGGACAGTGAGTCTGAGAGGGAGAGATTATCTGAAGATTGGGAGAGTATCTCCGAGAGAGAGAGATTATCTGAAGATTGGTACAGTGCTTGAGAGAGAGGGAGATTATCTGAAGATAGGGAGAGTGTGAGAGACAGAGAGAGAAATTATCTGAAGATAGTGAGAGTGTGTGTGACAGAGAGAGAGATTATCTGAAGATAGGGACAGTCTGTCCGAGAGAGAGAAGTTATCTGAAGATAGCTAGAGCATGTGTCTGAGAGAGAGAGATTATCTGAAGGTAGGGAGAGTGTGTGCGAGAGGGAGATTATCTGAAGATAGGTAGAGTGTGTGAGAGAGAGAGATTATCTGAAGATAGGGTGAGTGTGTGCGAGAGAGAGATTATCTGAAGTTAGGGAGAGCGTATGAGAGAGAGAGAGAGATTATCTGAAGATAGGGTGAGTGTGTGCGAGAGAGAGATTATCTGAAGTTAGGGAGAGCGTATGAGAGAGAGAGAGATTATCTGAAGATAGGAAGAGTGTGTGAGAGATTATCTGAAGATAGGGAGAGTGTGAGAGAGAGAGAGATTATCTGAAGTTAGTGAGAGTGTGTATGACAGAGAGAGATTATCTGAAGATAGGGAGATTGTGTCCGAGAGAGAAATTATCTGAAGATAGCTAGAGGGTGTGTCCGAGAGAGAGAGATTATCTGAAGATAGGTAGAGTGTGTGAGAGAGAGAGGGATTAGCGGGAGATAGGGAGAGTGTGAGAGAGATGCGAGATTATCTGAAGATAGGGAGAGTGTGTCCGAGAGGGAGAGGTTATCTGAAGATCGGGAGAGTGTGTCCGAGAGAGAGAGATTATCTGAAGATAGGGAAAGTCTGTGAGAGAACGAGAGATTATCTGAAGATAGGGAGAGTGTGTGAGAGAGAGAGAGATCATCTGAAGACAGTGAGAGTGCGTGAGAGAGGGATTATCTGAAGATAGGGAGCATGTGTGAGAGAGATTATCTGAAGATAGGGAGAGTGTGCGAGAGAGATTATCTGAAGATAGAGAGAGTGTGTGAGAGAGCGAGATTATCTGAAGTTAGGGAGATTGTGTGAGAGAGAGAGATTATCTGAAGATAGGGCGAGTGTGAGAGAGAGAGATTACGTGAAGATAGGGAAAGTGTGTGTGAAAGAGAGATTATCTGAAGCTAGGGAGAGTGTGTGAGAGAGAGAGAGAGAGATTATCTGAAGATAGGGAGAATGTGTGTGAGGGAGAGATTATCTGAAATTAGGGAGAGTGTTTGAGAGAGAGAGAGATTTTCTGAAGTTACGGAGTGTGTGAGAGAGAGGGAGAGACTATCTGAAGTAGGGAGAGTGTGTGCGAGAGAGAGAGATTATCTGAAGATAGGGTGTGTGTGTGAGAGAGAGAGAGATGTTCAGAGGATGGGGAGAGTGTGTCCGAGAGAGAGAGATTATCTGCAGATAGGGTGAGTGTGTGTGAGAGAGAGAGATTATCTGAAGATAGGGAGAGTGTTTGAGAGAGAGAGATTATTTGAAGATAGGGAGAGTGTGTGAGAGAGAGATTATCTGAAGCTAGGGAGAGTGTTTGAGAGAGAGAGATTATTTGAAGATAGGGAGAGTGTGAGAGAGAGAAAGAGATTATCTGAAGATAGGGAGATGTTGTGAGATACAGAATGAGAATATCTGAAGATAGGGAGATTGCATGAAAGACAGATTTTCTGAAGATAGTGAGAGTGTGAGAGAGAGAGAGAGATTATCTGAAAATAGGGCGTGTGTGTTAGAGAGAGAGAGATTATATGAAGTTAGGGAGAGTGTGAGAGAGATTATCTGAAGATAGGGAGAGTGTGAGAGAGAGAGAGATTATCCGAAGATAGAAAAGTGTGAGAGAGAGATTATATCAAGATAGGGAGAGAGTGTGAGAGAGAGAGAGATTATCTGAAGATAGGGAGAATGTTTATGAGAGAGAGAGATTACAAGAAGATAGGGAGAGTGTGTGAGAGAGAGATTATCAGAAGGTAGTGAGAGTGTGTGAGAGAGATTATCAGAAGGTAGTGAGAGTGTGTGAGAGAGAGAGATTATCCGAAGATAGGAAGAGTGTGGGAGAGAGATAATCTGAATTTAGGGAGAGTGGGTGAGAGAGAGAGTGATTATCTGAAGATAGCGACAGTGTGTGTGAGAGAGAGAGATTATATAAAGAAAGGGAGAGTGTGTGAGAGAGAGATTAAGTGAAGATAGGGAGAGTGTGTGAGAGAGATTATATGAAGATAGTGAGAGTGTGAGAGAGAGATTATCTGAAGATAGGGAGATTTTGTGAGAGAGAGGGAGAGATTATCTGAAGCTAGGGCAAATGTGTGAGAGAGAGAGATTACCTGAAGATAGGGACAGTGTGAGAGAGATAGATTATCTGAAGATAGGGAGATTGTGTGTGAGAGAGATTATCTGAAGTTAGGGAGAGTGTGTGAGAGAGGTAATGAGATTATCTGAACATAGGGAGAGTGCATGAAAAAGAGATTATATGAAGATAGTGAGAGTGTGTGAGAGAGAGAGATTATCTGAAGATAGCGAGAGTGTGTGAGAGAGAGAGAGATTATATGAAGATAGGGGAGTGTGAGAGAGAGATTGTCTGAAGATAGGGAGAGTGTGTGATAGAGAGAGAGATTATCTGAAGATAGGGCGAGTGTGTTAGATAGAGAGGGATTATATGAAGATAGGGAGAGTGTGAGAGAGAGATTATCTGAAGATAGGGAGAGTGTGTGAGAGAGAGAGAGATTATCTGAAGATAGGGAGAGTGTGTGAGTGAGAGAGAGATTATCTGAAGATAGAGAGACTGTGTGAGAGAGAGATTATCTGAAGCTAGGGAGAGTGTGAGAGAGAGAAAGAGATTATCTAAAGATAGGGAGATGTTGTGAGATACAGAATGAGAATATCTGAAGATAGGGAGATTGCATGAAAGACAGATTTTCTGAAGATAGTGAGAGTGTGTGAGAGAGAGAGAGATTATCTGAAAATAGGGCGTGTGTGTTAGAGAGAGAGAGATTATATGAAGTTAGGGAGAGTGTGAGAGAGATTATCTGAAGATAGGGAGAGTGTGAGAGAGGGAGATTATCTGAAGATAGGGAGAATGTGAGAGAGAGAGATTATCCGAAGATAGGAAAGTGTGAGAGAGAGATTATATCAAGATAGGGAGAGAGTGTGAGAGAGAGAGAGATTATCTGAAGATAGGGAGAATGTTTATGAGAGAGAGAGATTACAAGAAGATAGGGAGAGTGTGTGAGAGAGAGATTATCAGAAGGTAGTGAGAGTGTGTGAGAGAGAGAGAGATTATATGAAGATAGGGGAGTGTGAGAGAGAGAGAGAGATTATCTGAAGATAGGGTGAGTGTGTTAGATAGAGAGATTATATGTAGATCGGGAGAGTGTGAGAGAGAGATTATCTGAAGATAGGGAGAGTGTGTGAGAGAGAGATTATCTGAAGATAGCGCGAGTGTGAGAGAGAGAGATTACGTGAAGATAGGGAAAGTGTGTGTGAAAGAGAGATTATCTGAACATAGGGAGAGTGTGTGAGAGAGAGAGATTATCCAAAGTTAGGAAGAGTGTGGGAGAGAGATAATCTGAATTTAGGGAGAGTGTGTGAGAGAGAGAGATTATCTGAAGATAGGGAGATTGTGTGAGAGAGATTATATGAAGATAGGGGAGTGTGAGAGAGAGAGAGAGATTATCTGAAGATAGGGTGAGTGTTTTAGATAGAGAGATTATATGTAGATCGGGAGAGTGTGAGAGAGAGATTATCTGAAGATAGGGAGAGTGTGTGAGAGAGATTATCTGAGGATAGGGAGAGTGTGTGAGAGAGAGATTATCTGAAGATAGCGCGAGTGTGAGAGAGAGAGATTACGTGAAGATAGGGAAAGTGTGTGTGAAAGAGAGATTATCTGAAGATAGGGAGAGTGTGTGTGAGAGAGAGAGATTATCTGAAGTTACGGAGAGTGTGAGAGAGAATTATCTGAAGATAGGGAGAGTTTGACAGAGATGATCTGAAGATATGGAGAGTGTGTCCGAGGGAGAGAAATTATCTGACGATAGGGTGAGTGTGTGAGTGAGAGAGAGATTATCTGAAGATAGGGTGTGTGTGTGAGAGAGAGAGAGAGATGTTCAGAAGATGGGGAGAGTGTGTCCGAGAGAGAGAGATTATCTGAAGATAGGGAGAGTGTGTCAGAGAGACAGAGATTATCTGAAGATAGGGTGAGTGTGTGTGAGAGAGAGATTATCTGAAGATAGGGTGAGTGTGTGTGAGAGAGAGATTATCTGAAGATAGGGAGAGTGTTTGAGAGAGAGAGATTATCTGAAATTAGGGAGAGTGTGTGAGAGAGAGAGAGATTTTCTTAAAACAGGGAGAGTGTGAGAGAGAGATTATATGAAGATAGGGAGAGAGTGAGAGAGATTATCTGAAGATAGGGAGATTTTATGAGAGAGTGAGAGATTATCTGAAGATAGGGTGAATGTGTGTGAGAGAGAGATTATCTGAAGATAGGGAGAGTGCGTGAGAGAGATAGAGATTATCTGAAGATAGGGAGAGTGCGTGTGAGAGAGAGATTATCTAAAGCTAGGGAGAGTATGTGAGAGAGAGAGAGAGATTATCTGAAGATAGGGAGCTGGTGTGTGTGAGAGAGATTATCTGAAATTAGGGAGAGTGTGTGAGAGAGAGATTTTCTGAAGTTACGGAGAGTGTGAGCGAGAGAGATTATCTGAAGATAGGGAGAGTGCATGAAAGAGAGATTATCTGAAGATAGTGAGAGTGTGTGAGAGAGAGAGATTATCTAAAGATAGGGAGAGTGTGTGTGTGAGAGAGAGAGATTATCTGAAGATTGGGAGATTGTGTGTGAGAGAGAGATTATCTGAAGATAGGGAGAGTGTGAGAGAGATAGATTATGCGGATATAGGAGAGTGTGAGTGAGAGATTATATCAAGATAGGGAGAGTGTGTGAGAGAGAGAGAGATTATCTGAAGATATGGAGAGTGTGTGAGAGAGAGAGATTATCTGAAGATAGGGCGAGTGTGAGAGAGAGAGAGATTACGTGAAGTTATGGAATGTGTGTGTGAAAGAGATTATCTGAAGCTTGGTAGAGTGTGTGTGAGAGAGAGAGATTATCTGAAGATAGGGAGAGAGTGTGTGAGAGAGAGTTTATCTGAAATTAGGGAGATTCTGTGAGAGAGAGAGAGATTTTCTTAAGACAGGGAGAGTGTGAGGGAGAGAAATTATATCAAGATAGGGAGAGAGTGAGAGAGATTATCTGAAGATTGGGAGATTTTGTGAGAGAGAGAGAGATTATCTGAAGATAGGGAGAGTGCGTGTGAAAGAGAGATTATCTGAAGCTAGGGAGAGTGTTTGAGAGAGAGAGAGAGATTATCTGAAGATAGGGAGATAGTGTGTGTGAGAGAGATTATCTGAAATTAGGGAAAGTTTGTGAGAGAGAGAAAGATTTTCTGAAGTTACGGAGTGTGTGAGAGAGAGGGAGAGACAATCTGAAGTAGGGAGAGTGTGAGCGAGAGAGATTATCTGAAGATAGGGAGAGAGTTTGAGAGAGAGATTATCTGAAATAGGTAGAGTGTGTGAGAGAGAGATTATCTGAAGGTAGGGAGAGTGTGTGAGAGAGAGAGATTATCCGAAGATAGGGAGAGTGTTGGAGAGAGATTATCTGAGGATAGAGAGAGTGTGTGAGAGAGAGAGATTATATAAAGATAGGGAGAGTGTTTGAGAGAGAGATTATCTGAAGATAGGGGGAGTTTTTGAGAGAGAGAGATTATCTGAAGAAAGGGTGAGTGTTTGTGAGAGGGAGACATTATCTGATGATAGGGAGAGTGTGTGTGAGAGGGAGAGATTATCTGAAGATCCAGAGAGAGTGTCCGAGATGAGAGAGATTATCTGAAGATGGGTAGAGTGTTTGAGAGAGAGAGAGTTTATCTGAAGATAGGTAGAGTCTGTGAGAGAGAGAGAGATTATCTGAAGGTAGGGAGAGTGTGTGAGAGAGAGAGAGATCATCTGAAGATAGGGAGAGTGTGACAGAGAGAGATTATCTGAAGATAGGGAGAGTGTGTGAGAGAGAGAGATTATCTGAAGATAGGCAGATTGTCTGCGAGAGAGTGATTATCTGAAGATAGGGAGAGTGTGAGAGAGAGAGATTATGCGGAGATAGGAGAGTGTGAGAGAGATTATATCAAGATAGGGAGAGTGTGTGAGAGAGAGATTATCTGAAGATAGGGAGATTGTGTGAGAGAGAGAGATTATTTGAAAATAGGCAGAGTGTATGAGAGAGAGAGATTATCTGTAGTTAGAGAGATTGTGTGAGAGAGAGAGATTATCTGAAGATAGGGCGAGTGTGAGAGAGAGAGATTACGTGAAGTTAGGGAAAGTGTGTGTGAAAGAGAGATTATCTGAAGATGGGGAGAGTGTGTGAGAGAGAGATTATCTGAAATTAAGGAGAGTGTGTGAGAGA
Organism: Isurus oxyrinchus; assembly: GCA_026770705.1. Taxonomy (NCBI): domain Eukaryota; kingdom Metazoa; phylum Chordata; class Chondrichthyes; order Lamniformes; family Lamnidae; genus Isurus; species Isurus oxyrinchus. The sequence continues at coordinate 5,316,046 of JANJGN010000036.1, forward strand.
GAGATTTTCTGAATTTACGGAGTGTGTGACAGAGAGGGAGAGATTATCTGAAGGTAGGGAGAGTGTGAGCGAGGGAGATTATCTGAAGAAAGGTAGAGTGTGTCTGTGAGAGAGAGATTATCTGAAGATAGAGAGAGTTTGTGAGAGAGAGAGAGATTATCTGAAGATAGGGAGAGTGTGTGAGAGAGAGATTATCTGATGATAGGGAGAATGTGAGAGAGATTATCTGAAGATAGGGAGCGTTTGACAGAGATTATCTGAAGATAGGGAGAGTGTGTCCGAGGGAGAGAAATTATCTGACAACAGGGAGAGTGTGTGATAGAGAGAGAGATGATCAGAAGATGGGGAGATTGTGTCCGAGAGAGAGAGATTATCTGAAGATAGGGATAGTGTGAGAGAGAGAAAGAGATTATCTGAAGCTAGGGAGAGTGTGTGAGAGAGAGAGAGATTATCTGAAGAGAGGGAGAGAGTGTGTGAGAGAGAGTTTATCTGAAATAAGGGAGAGTGTGTGAGAGAGAGAGATTTTCTGAAGACAGGGACAGTGTGAGAGAGAGAGATTATATGAAGATAGGGAGAGTGTGAGAGAGAGATTATCTGAAGATAGGGAGATTGTGTGAGAGAGAGAGAGATTATATGAAGATAGGGGAGTGTGAGAGAGAGATTATCTGAAGATAGGGAGAGTGTGTTAGATAGAGAGAGATTATATGAAGATAGGGATAGTGTGAGAGAGAGAGATTATCTGAAGATAGGGAGAGTGTGTGAGAGAGAGATATTATCTGAAGATAGGAAGAATGGGTGTTTGAGAGAGATTATCTGAAGATAGGGAGAGTGTGTGAGAGAGAGAGAGATTATCTGAAGAGAGGGAGAGAGTGTGTGAGAGAGAGTTTATCTGAAATAAGGGAGAGTGTGTGAGAGAGAGAGATTTTCTGAAGACAGGGACAGTGTGAGAGAGAGAGATTATATGAAGATAGGGAGAGTGTGAGAGAGAGATTATCTGAAGATAGGGAGATTGTGTGAGAGAGAGAGAGATTATATGAAGATAGGGGAGTGTGAGAGAGAGATTATCTGAAGATAGGGAGAGTGTGTTAGATAGAGAGAGATTATATGAAGATAGGGATAGTGTGAGAGAGAGATTATCTGAAGATAGGGAGAGTGTGTGCGAGGACAGATTATCTGAAGATAGGCAGTGTGTGAGAGAGATTATCTGAAGGCCTCTTATATGTTCTTTTGCAGTGAGTGATAAGGCTACCTTGTTATCCCAAAGGTTAACTGATCTGGGGCCAGGTATTCACTGTGGTGAGACATATCGCCTGATCCGAACTGGAAATAGGATCAGGAACTGGCCATTCAGCCCCTCAATCCTGCTCTGCTATTCAATAAGATAGAACGAAACTTTCCCGCGCTATCCCCAGATTCCCCGAGAGTCCAAATATCTATCCCTCTCCATCTTGAATCTACTCAACAATGGTTCATTCACAACCCTCTGGGTCGAGAATTCCAAAGATTCACAACTCTCCGAGTCAAGAGATTCCTAAACTGTGTGTCCAAAATGGCCCACCCCTTACCCTGAGGTTGTGCCCCTGTGTTTGAGACTCTCCAATCGGTTGGGGAGGTTGTTAAACAGCCCGTTAGCATTGACCCTGTCACATCCTCTAAGAGTTTTACAAGTTTCAACGCGATCACCTCAAAATCTGCGACACTCCAGGGAATAATTGATCTCTCCTCATGAGACAACGCCTCTCACCCCCAGGGACCAGTCTGCTGAAGCCAAGGCCTTGGATAAGGAGGGCGAGGGTGTACATCGTGTGCCAGGCATGCTCTCAACCAGGAGGTTTCTCCAAATGTACTTGGATAAACTCCAATCCTTTTGCTAATAAAGGCTGGTGGACAACTTGCTTTTGATCTGTCTTCAGGCTTGAGGTGAAGATGTCTAAGAGCTGAGACTGAGAGCAATGGAGGCTAGAAGGGCAGGTGAAAGGGGTTCTCTTGACAGAATTAAAGGAATGGGATGACATTTGTTTCAATGCATTTATTTTTTTTAAAAAACAGCAATTCCTAATGCTTTGGGAACTCTGCAAGAAAGCAACATTGAACAATAAAGGCTGTACATGGTTCCCTCAGAGTCATTTACAAAGAGACTAAAGATTAAAAACAGGAGAGCAGGATAGTGTGTGTGTGAGGAAGAGAGAGAGAGAGAGAGGGGGGGGTGGAAGAGAGAGAGGGGGGATAGAGAGAGAGAGAGAGAGGGGGGGTGGAAGAGAGAGAGGGGGGATAGAGAGAGAGAGAGAGAGGGGGGGTGGAAGAGAGAGAGGGGGGATAGAGAGAGAGAGAGAGAGGGGGGAAGAGAGAGAGGGGCAGAGAGAGAGAGAGGGGCAGAGAGAGAGAGAGGGGGGAAAGAGAGAGAGGGGGGAAAGAGAGAGAGAGGGGGCAAGAGAGGGAGGGAGGGGGAGAGGAGAGAGAGAGAGAGACAGACACAGACAGGGAGAGAGGGGTGGGGGGTGACTGCAGCTTCTGACAGCCATTAAACATTGCTCAGATTGCGATTGGATTTACTCCAAGGTTGGAGTCAATACCGTCCAACAGCACAAGGCAAACAGGGCTGACAGGCACAAACACTGGTCCTGGGTGGCCCTGGTTTGAAGGGGGATGGGGGGATGAGGGGTCTTCTGACCCACCCCTCCTCTATCAGAATCAGCAGTGGCACTCCACACTCTGTGATGAGGAGACACATTCATGGCCCAATCCTCGGAGGGTGACGAGGGGCTGAAGCAGGATTCCCGGCTGAGTGAATCAGGGAGGCTGAGATCCGAGAGCCCACAGTCCCTGGTCTAGTACAGGTAGCGCGCTGAAACCCTCGGCTGCCCCTGGTCTAGTACAGGCAGTGTGCTGACACCCTCGGCTGTCCCTGATTTAGTACAGGCAGCGTGCTGACACCCTCGGCTGTCCCTGGTTTAGTACAGGCAGCGTGCTGACACCCTCGGCTCTCCCTGGTCTAGTACAGGCAGCGCGCTGACACCCTCGGCTCTCCCTGGTCTAGTACAGGCAGCGCGCTGACACCCTCGGCCGTCTCTGGACTAGTACAGGCAGCGCACTGACACACTCGGCTCTTCCTGGTCTAGTACAGACAGCGCACTGACACCCTCGGCCGTCCCTGGTCTGGTACAGGCAGCGCGCTGACACCCTCGGTTGTCCCTGGTCTAGTACAGGCAGCGTGCTGACACCCTCGGCTCTCCCTGGTCTAGTACAGGCAGCGCGCTGACATCCTCGGCTGTCCCTGGTCTAGTACAGGCAGCATGCTGACACCCTCGGCTGTCCCTTGTCTAGTACAGGCAGCGCGCTGACGACCTCGGCTGTCCCTGGTCTCGTACAGGCAGCACACTAACACCCTCGGCTGTCCCTGGTTTAGTACAGGATGCACACTGACAACCTCGGCCGTCACTGGGCAAGTACAGGCAGCGCACTGACACCCTCGGCTGATCCTGGCCTAGTACAGGCAGCGCGCTGACACCCTCGGCTGTCACTGGTCTTGTACAGGCAGCATGCTGACACCCTTGGCTGTCCCTGGTTTAGTACAGGCAGCATGTTGACACCCTTGGCTGTCCCTGGTTTAGTATAGGTGGCACACTGACACCCTCGGTCATCACTGGTTTAGTACAGGCAGCGTGCTGACACCCTCGGCCATCCTAGGTCTAGTACAGGCAGCACACTGACACACTCGGCCGTCCCTGGTCTAGGACAGGCAGCGCGCTGACACCCTTGGCAGTCCCTGGTCTAGTACAGGCAGCGCGCTGACACCCTTGACTGTCCCTGGTCTAGTACAGGCAGCGCGCTGACACTCTCGGCTGTCCTGGTTTAGGACAGGCAGCTCTCTGACACCATCCGCTGTCCCTGGATTAGTACAGGCAGCACGCTGACACACTCGGCTGTCCCTGGTTTAGTACCGGCAACACGCTGACACCTTCGGCTGTCCCTGGTCTAGGACAAGCAGTGCGTTGACACCCTCGGCTGTCCCTGGTCTAGGACAGGCAGTGCGTTGACACCCTCAGCTGTCCCTGGTCTAGGACAGGCAGCGCGCCGACACACTTGGATGTCCTCGGTTTAGTACAAGCAGCAGGCTGACACCCTCCGCCATCCCTGGTCTTGTACAGGCAGTGCACTGATACCCTCGGCTGTCCCTGGTTTAGTAGAGGCAGCACGCTGACACCCTCCGCTTTCCCTGTTTTCCGACAAGCAGCACGTTGACACACTCAGCATCCCTTGGTTTATTACAGGCAACATGCTGACACCCTCGGCTGTCCCTGGTCTAGGACAGGCAGTGCGTTGACACCCTCGGCTGTCCCTGGTCTAGGACAGGCAGCGCGCTGACACACTTGGCTGTCCTTGGTTTAGTACAAGCAGCGCGCTGACACCCTCCGCCGTCCCTGGTCTCGTACAGGCAGCACACTGATACCCTCTGCTATCCCTGGTCTAGTACAGGCAGCGCGCTGTCACCCTCAGATGTCCCTGGTTTCCGACAAGCAGCATGTTCACACACTCGGCTTTCCTTGGTTTAGCACAGGCAGCACGCTGACACACTTGGCTGTCCCTGGTCTAGTACAGGCAGTGCGCTGACACACGCGGCTGACCCTGGTTTAGTACAGGCAGCATGCTGACACCCTCGGCTGTCCCTGGTTTAGGACAGGCAATGCGCTGACACCCTCGGTTGTCACTGGTCTAGTACAGGCTGCATGCTGATACCCTCGGCTGTCCCTGGTCTGGTATACGCTGCACGCTGACACCCTTGGCTGTCTCTGGTCTAGGACAGGCAGCACGCTGACACCCTCGGCCATCGTTGGTTTAGAACAAGCAGCATGCTGACACCCTCGGCTGTCCCTGGTCTAGTGTACGCTGCACGCTGACACCCACAGCTGTCCCTAGTTTAGGACAGGCAGCGTGCTGACACCCTCCGCCGTCGCTGGTTTAGGACAGGCAGCACGCTGACACCCTTGGCTTTCGCTGGTCTAGGATAGGTAGCGTGCTGAAACCCTCGGCTGTCCCTGGTCTAGGACAGGCAGCGCGCTGACACCCTCGGCTGTCCCTGGTCTAGTACAGGCAGCACGCTGACAACCTCGGCCGTCCGTGGTTTAGTACAAGTAGCGCGCTGGCACCCTCGGCTGTCCCTGGTTTAGTACAGGCAGCATGCTGACACACTCAGCAGTCCCTGGTTTAGTATACGCAGTTCTCTGGCACCCTCGTCCGTCACTGGTTTAGTACAGGCAGCAAGCTGACACCCTCAGCCGTCCCTGGCCTCGTACAGGCAGCACGCTGACACCCTCGGCCGTCCGTGGTTTAGTACAAGCAGCACGCTGGCACCCTCGGCTGTCCCTGGTCTAGTACAGGCAGCATGCTGACACCCTCGGCCGTCCTTGGTTTAGTACAGTCAGTGGGCTGACACGCTCGGCTGTCCCTGGTCTAGGACAGGCAGCGTGCTGACACCCTCAGCTATCCCTGGTCTAGTATATGCTGCACGCTGACACCCTCGGCTCTCCCTGGTCTAGTACAGGCAGCATGCTGACACCCTCGGGTGTCCCTGGTTTAGTGCAGGCAGTGCGGTGGCACGCTCGGCTGTCCCTGGTCTGGTACAGGCAGTGCGCTGACACCATCGGCTGTCCCTGGTCTAGTACAGGCAGCACGCTGACACCCTCGGCTCTCCCTGGTCTAGTACAGGCAGCATGCTGACACCCTCGGGTGTCCCTGGTTTAGGACAGGCAGCACGCTGACACCCTTGACTGTCCCTGGTCTAGTACAGGCAGCGCGCTGACACACTCGGCCGTCCATGGTTTAGTACAGGCAGCACGCTGACACCCTCGGCTCTCCCTGGTCTAGTACAGGCAGCATGCTGACACCCTCGGGTGTCCCTGGTTTAGGACAGGCAGCACGCTGACACCCTCAGCCGTCCCTGGCCTCGTACAGGCAGCACGCTGACACCCTCGGCCGTCCGTGGTTTAGTACAAGCAGCACGCTGGCACCCTCGGCTGTCCTTGGTCTAGTACAGGCAGCATGCTGACACCCTCGGCCGTCCGTGGTTTAGTACAAGCAGCACGCTGGCACCCTCGGCTGTCCCTGGTCTAGTACAGGCAGCATGCTGACACCCTCGGCCGTCCTTGGTTTAGTACAATCAGCGGGCTGACACGCTCGGCTGTCCCTGGTCTAGGACAGGCAGCGTGCTGACACCCTTGGGTGTCCCTGGTTTAGTACAGGCAGCGTGGTGGCACCCTCGGCTGTCCCTGGTTTAGTACAGGCAGCACGCTGACACCCTCGGCTGTCCCTGGTCTATTACAGGCAATATGCTGACACTCTCAGCTGTCCCTGGTCTGGTACAGGCAGCGCGCTGACACCATCGGCTGTCCCTGGTCTACTACAGGCAGCACGCTGACACCCTCGGCTCTCCCTGGTCTAGTACAGGCAGCATGCTGACACCCTCGGGTGTCCCTGGTTTAGTACAGGCAGCACGGTGGCACCCTCGGCTGTCCCTGGTTTAGTACAAGGAGTTCACTGACACCCTCGGCTGTCCCTGGTCTAGTACAGGCAGCGCACGTGACACCATCAGCTGTCCCTGGTATGGTATACGCTGCACGCTGACACCCTTGGCTATCCCAGGTCTAGGACAGGCAGCACGCTGATACCCTCGGCCTTCGTTGGTTTAGATCAAGCAGTGCGCTGACACCCTCGGCTGTCCCTGGTCGAGGACAGGCAGCAAGCTGATGTCCTAAGCCATCCCTGGTTTCCAACAGGCATCGCGCTGACACCCTCGGCCGTCCGTGGTTTAGTACAGGCAGCGGGCTGACACCCTCGGCTGACATTGGTCTACTAAAGGCAATGCGCTGACACCCTCGGCTGTCCCTGGTTTAGTACAGGAAGCGCGCTGACACCCTCGGCTGTCCCTGGTTTAGTACAGGAAGCGCACTGACACCCTCGGCTGTCCCTGGTATAGTACAAGCAGCGCACTGACACCCTCGGCTGTCCCTGGTTAAGAGGGACAGGCAGTGCACGGACACCCTCAGCTGTCCCTGGTTTATTACAGGCAGCATGCTGACACCCTCAGCTGTCCCTGGTTTAGTACAGGCAGTTCTCTGGCACCCTCGTCCATCTCTGGTTTAGTACAGGCAGCACGCTGACAACCTCGGCCGTTCGTGGTTTAGTACAAGCAGCACGCTGGCATCCTCAACTGTCCCTGGTCTAGTACAGGCAGCGTGCTGACACCCTCGGCTGTCCGTGGTCTAGTACAGGCAGTGCGCTGGCACCCTCGGCTGTCCCTGGTCTAGGATACGCTACACACTGACACCCTTGGCTGTCCCTGGTCTAGTACAGGGAGCATGCTGACACCCTCAGCTGTCCCTGGTTTAGTACGCGCAGTTCTCTGGCACCCTCGTCCATCTCTCATTTAGTACAGGCAGCGTGCTGACACCCTCAGCCGTCCCTGGCCTAGTACAGGCAGCACGCTGACACCCTCGGCTGTCCCTGGTCTAGTATACACTACACGCTGACACCCTTGGCTGTCCCTGGTTTCCGACAGGCAGCACGCTGACACCCTTGGGTGTCTCTTGTTTAGGACAGGCAGGGCGCTGACACCCTCAGCTGTCCCTGGGTTAGTACAGGCAGTGCGCTGACACACTCGGCCGTCTGTGGTTTAGTACAGGCTGCGCGCTGACACCCTTGGCTGTCCCTGGTCTAGTAAAGGCTGTGTGCTGACACCCTCGGCTGTCCCTGGTTTAGTACAGGCAGCGCGCTGACACCTCAGCTGTCCCTGGTATAGTACAAGCAGCGCTCTGACACTCTCGGCTGTCCCTGGTTAAGAGGGAAAGGCAGCGCACTGACACCCTCGGCTGCCCCTGGTTTAGTACAGGCAGCATGCTGACACCCTCAGCTGTCCCTGGTTTAGTACACGCAGTGCTCTGGCACCCTCGTCCGTCTATGGTTTAGTACAGGCAGGGCGCTGACACCCTCAGCCATCCCTGGCCTTGTACAGGCAGCTTGCTGACACCCTCGTCCGGCCTTGGTTTAGTACAAGCAGCGTGCTGACACCCTCGGCTGTCTCTGGTCTAGTACAGGCAGCGCGCAGACACCCTCGGCTGTCCCTGGTCTAGTATACGCTGCACGCTGACACCCTTGGCTGTCCCTGGTTTAGCACTGGCAGCGCGCCAACATCCTCGGCTGTCCCTGGTCGAGTACAAGCAAAGCGCTGACACTCTCGGCTGTCCCTGGTTTAGTACAGGCAGCGCGCTGAGACACCCTCGGCTGTCACTGGTCCAGTACAGGCAGCGCACTGACACCCTCGGCTGTCCCTGGTTTAGTATATGCTGCACGCTGACACCCTTGGCTGTCCCTGGTCTAGTATACGCTGCACGCTGACACCCTTGGCTGTCCCTGGTTTAGCACTGGCAGCGCGCCAACATCCTCGGCTGTCCCTGGTCGAGTACAAGCAAAGCGCTGACACTCTCGGCTGTCCCTGGTTTAGTACAGGCAGCGCGCTGAGACACCCTCGGCTGTCACTGGTCCAGTACAGGCAGCGCACTGACACCCTCGGCTGTCCCTGGTTTAGTATATGCTGCACGCTGACACCCTTGGCTGTCCCTGGTTTAGTACAGGCAGCGTGCTGACACCCTCGGCTGTCCCTAGTTTAGGACAGACAGCGCGCTGACACCCTCCGCCATCTCTGGTTTAGGACAGGCAGCGCACTGACACCCTCCGCCGTCTCTGGTTTAGGACAGGCAGCACTATGATACCCTTGGCTTTCGCTGGTCTAGGATAGGCAGCATGCTGAAACCCTCGGCTATCCGTGGTTTAGTACAGGCACCACGCTGTCACCCTCGTCTAGTAAAGGCAGTGCGCTGACACATCGGCTGTCGCTGTTTTAGTACAGGCAGCGCGCTGACACCTCGGCTGCCCCTGGTATCGTACAAGCAGCACGCTGACACCCTCGGCTGTCCCTGGGTAAGAGGGACAGGCAACGCATGGACACCCTCGGCTGTCCCTGGTTTAGTACAGGCAGCATACTGACACCCTCTGCTGTCCCTGGTCTAGTACAGGCAGCGCGCTGACATGCTTGGCTTTTGCTTTTCTAGGACAGGCATGGCGCTGTTACCCTCAGCCAACCCTGGTTTAGGACAGGCAGCATGCTGACACCCTCGGCTGTCCCTGGTCGAGTGCTGGCAGCGCGCGGACCCCCTCGGCCATCTCTGGTTTAGTACAAGCAGTGTGCTGACACCCTTGGCTGTCCATGGTTTAGTACAGGCAGTGCGCTGACACTCTCGGTTGTCCCTGGTTTAGGACAGGCAGCGCGCTGACTAACCTCGGCTGTCCCTGGTTTAGTACAGGCATTGCGCTGACTCCCTCGGCTGTCCCTGGTTTTGTACAGGCAGCACGCTGACACCCTCGGCTGTCCCTGGTTTAATAAAAGCAGATCGCCGACACCCTTGGGTGCCCCTGTTATAGCACAGGCAGCGCGTTGACACCCTCAGCTGTCCCTGGTATACTACAGGCAGCACGCTGACACCCACAGCCGTCATTGGTTTAGTACAAGCAAAGCACTGACACCCTTGGCTGTCCCTAGTTTAGGACAGGCAATGCGCTGACACCCTCGGCTGTCCCTAGTCTAGTACAGGCAGCGCACTGACACCCTCGGCTATTCCTGATTTAGGACAGGCAACGTGCTGACACCCTCAGCTGTCCCTGGTTTAGTACAGGCAACGCGCTGACACCCTCAGCTGTCCCTGGTTTAGTACAGGCAGCGGGCTGACACCCTCGGCTGTCCCTGGTCAAGAACAGGCAGCATGCGGACCCCCTCGGCCATCTCTGGTTTAGTACAAGCATTGTGCTGACACCCTCGGCTATCCCTGGTCTAGTACAGGCAGTGCACTGATACGCTTGACTTTCCCTGTTCTAGGACAGACAGCGCGCTGTTACCCTCAGCCGTCCCTGCTTTAGGACAGGCAGCGCGCTGACACCCTCGGCTGTCCCTGGTCAAGAACAGGCTGCACGCGGACCCCCTCGGCCATCTCTGGTTTAGTACAAGCACTGCGCTGACACCCTCGGCTATCCCTGGTCTAGTACAGGCAGTGTGCTGACACCCTCAGCTGTCGCTGGCCTAGGACAGGCATTGCGCTGTTACCCTTGGCTGTCCCTGGTATAGGACAGGCAATGCGCTGACACCCTCGGCAGTCCCTGGTCTAGTACAGGCAACACGCTGACACACTTGGCTGTCTCTGTTCTAGTACAGGCAGCGCGCTGAAACCCTCGGCAGTCCCTGGTTTAGTACAGGCAGCGCGCTGACACCCTTGGCTGTCCCTGGTCTAGTACAGGCAGCACGCTGACACCCTTGCCTGTCGCTGTTCTACGACGGGCAGTACGCTGACACCCTCGGCTGTCCCTGGTCTAGTACAGGCAGGGCGCTGACACCCTTGCCTGTCCCTGGTCTAGGACAGGCAGCACGCTGACACCCTTGGCTGTCCATGGTTTAGTACATGCAGTGCGCTGATACCCATTGCTGTCACTGGTTTAGGACAGGCAGCGTGCTGAAAACCTCGGCTGTCCCTGGTTTAATAAAAGCAGCACGCCGACACCCTTGGGTGACCCCGTTTTAGTACAGGCAACGTGCTGACACCCTCAGCTGTCCCTGGTGTACTACAGGCAGCACGCTGACACCCACAGCCATCATTGGTTTAGTACAAGCTGCGCACTGACACCCTCGGCTATCCCTAGTTTAGGACAGGCAGCGCACTGACACCCTCGGCCGTTCCTGATTTAGGACAGGCAACGTGCTGACACCCTCAGCTGTTGCTGGTCTAGGACAGGCATTAAGCTGTTACCCTCGGCTGTCCCTGGTATAGGACAGGCAGCGCGCTGACACCCTCCGCCGTCTCTAGTTTAGGCAAGGTTGCGCACTGACATCCTCGTCCATCACTGGTTTAGTACAGGCAGCGCGCTAATACCCTCGGCTGTCACTGGGCTAGGACAGGCAGCCCACTATCAAGCTGTGCAGTCTCTGGTTTAGGACAGACAGTGCACTGACACCCTCGGCTCAACCTGGTTTAGTACAGGCAACGCGCTGATACCCTCAGCTGTCCGTGGTTTAGTTCAGGCGGCACAGTGACACCCTCAGCTGTCCCTGGTTTAGTACAAGCAACGCGCTGACACAGTCGGCAGTACCTGGTTTAGTACAGGCAGCGCGCTGACACCCTTGGCCATCCCTGGTTTAGTACAGGCAGCGCGCTGACACACTCGGGTGTCCCTTGTTTAGGACAGGTAGTGCGCTGAAACCCTCGGCTGTCCGTGGTTTAGTTCAGGCAGCACAGTGACACCCTCGGCTGTCCCTGGTTTAGTACAAGCAGTGTGCCGACAACCTCCGCCGTCTCTGGTTTAGGACAGGTAGCGCGCTGACACCCTCGACTGTACCTGGTCTAGTACAGGCAGCGCGCTGATACCCTCGGCAGTCCCTGGTTTAGTACAGACAGCACGCTGATACCTCGGCTGTCCCTAGTTTAGGACAGGCAGGGCGCTGTCAACCTCGGCTGTCCCTGGTTTAGTACAGGCAGCGTGCTGACACCGTCGGTAGTCCCTGGTTTAGTACAGGCAGCGTGCTGACACCGTCGGTAGTCCCTGGTTTAGTACAGGCAGCGTGCTGACACCCTCGGCCATCCCTGGTCTAGTACAGGCAGTGCGTTGACACCCTCGGCTGTCTTTGGTCTAGTACAGGCAGTGCGATGACACCCTCCGCTGTCCCTGGTCTAGTACAGGCAGTGTGCTGACACACTCGGCTGTCCCTGGTCTAGTACAGGCAGTGCGTTGACACCATCGGCTCTCACTGGTCTAGTACAGGCAGCGCACTGACACCCTCGGCGTTCTCTGGTTTATGACAGGCAGCACGCTGATGCTCTCGGCTCTCCCTGGTCTAGTACAGGCAGTGCACTGACACCCTCGGCCGTCTGTGGTCTACTACAGGCAGCGCGCGGACACCCTCGGCCATCTCTGGTTTAGTACAAGCTGCACGCTGACACCCTCAGCCGACCCTGGTCTAGTACCAGCTGCACGCTGACATCCTCAACCGTCTCTGGTCTAGTACAGGCAGTGCCCTGACACCCTCGGCTGTCCCTGGTTTAGTACAAGCAGCGCGCTGACACCCTGGGCTGTCCCTGGTCTAGTACAGGCAGCATGGTGACAACCTCGGCCGCCTGTGGTTTAGTACAAGCAGTGCGCTGACACACTCGGCTGACCCTGATCTACTACAGGCAGCGCGCTGACACCCTCGGCTGTCCCTGGTTTAGTACATGCAGCATGCTGACACGCTCGGCTGTCCCTGGTTTAGTACAGGCAGTGCTCTGGAACACTTGGCCGTCTCTGGTTTAGTACAAGCTGCACGCTGAAACCCTTGGCCGCCCCTGGTATAGTACAGGCAGCGTGCCGACACCCTCGGCCGTCCCTGGTCTAGGACAGGCAGCACGCTGACACCCTCGGCTGTCCCTGGTTTCTGACAGGCAGCACGCTGACACCCTCGGCTGTCCCTAGTTTAGTACACGCAGCATGCTGACACACTTGGCTGTCCCTGGTTCAGTACAGGCAGCGCGCTGACACACTTGGCTGTCCGTGGTCTAGTACAGGTAGCACGCTGACACCCTCGGCTGTCCCTGGTCTAGTACAGCTAGCACGCTGACACCCTCGGCTGTCCCTGGTCTTGTAGAGGCAGTGCGCTGACACCCTGCGCCATCTCTGGTTTAGGACAGGCAGCATGCTGACACCCTCTGCCGTCTCTAGTTTAGGCAAGGCAGCGCGCTGACATCCTCGTCCGTCACTGGTTTAGTACAGGCTGCGTGCTAACACCCTCGGCTGTCGCTGATCCAGGACAGGCAGCCCGCTATCAAGCTCCGCAGTCTCTGGTTTAGGACAGACGGTGAACTGACACCCTCGGGTGTCCCTGATTTAGTACAGGCAGCGCGCTGACACCCTTGGCTGTTCCTAGTTTAGGACAGGCAGCGCGCTGACACCCTCAGTTGCCCCTCGTTTAGTACAGGCATCAGGCTGACAACCTCGGCCGTTGCTGGCCTAGGACTGGCAGTGTGCTGACACCCTGGGCTGTCCCTGGTCTACTACAGGCAGCACGCTGACACCCTCGGCCATCCGTGGTTTAGGACAGGCAACGCACTGACACCCTCAGCTGTCCCTGGTTTAGTACAGGCAGCGCGCAGACACCCTGTGCTGTCGCTGATCTAGTACAGACAGCGTGCTGACACCCTCACCTGTCCCTGGTCTAGTACAGGCAGCACGCTGACAACCTCGGCCGTCCCTTCTTTAGTACAGGCAGTGCGCTGACTCCTTCGGCTGTCCCTAATTTAGGACAGGCAGCACGCTGAGACCCTCGGCTGTCTCTCGTTTAGTACATGCAGCACGCTGACAAACACGGCTGTCAATGGTCTAGGACGGGCAGTGCGCTGACACCCTCGTCAGTCCCAAGTCTAGAACAGGCAGCGCAGTGACACCCTCGGCCATCCCTGATTTAGGACAGGCAACGCACTGACACCCTCAGCTGTCCCAGGCTTAGTACAGGCATCATGCTGACACCCTCGGTTGTCGCTGGTCTAGGACAGGGAGCACACTGATACCCTCGGCTGTCCCTGGTCTAGTACAGGCAGCGCGCTGAGACCCTTGGCTGTCACTGGCCTAGGACAGGCATTGCGCTTTTACCCTCGGCTGTTCCTGGTATAGGACAGGCAACGCGCTGACACCCTCGGCAGACCCTTGTCTAGTACAGGCAACGTGCTGACACCCTCGGCTGTCTCTGGTCTAATACAGGCAGTGCACTGACACCCTCGGCAGTCCCTGGTTTAGTACAGGCAGCGCGCTGACATCCTCAGCTATCCCTTGTCTAGTACAGGCAGCGCGCTGACACCCTTGCCTGTCACTGGTCTAGGACAGGCAGCACGCTGACACCCTCGGCTGTCCCTGGTCTACTACATGCAGCGTGCTGACACACTTGACTTTCACTGTTCTAGGACAGGCAGCGCGCTGTTACCCTCGGCCAACCCTGGTTTAGGACAGGCAGCGCGCTGTAACCCTCGGCTGTCCCTGGTCGAGTGCTGGCAGCGCGCGGACCCCCTCGGCCATCTCTGGTTTAGTACAAGCAGCGCGCTGACACCCTTGGCTGTGCATGGTTTAGTACAGGCAGTGCGCTGACACCCTTGGCTGTCCATGTTTTAGTACAGGCAAAGCGCTGACACCCTCGGTTGTCCCTGGTTTAGGACAGGCAGCGTGCTGACTAACATCGGCTGTCCCTGGATTAGTACAGGCATCGCGCTGACACCCTCAGCTGTCCCTGAATTAGTACAGGCAACTTGCTGACTCCCTCGGCTGTCCCTGGTTTTTTACAGGCAGCACGCTGACACCCTCGGCTGTCCCTGGTTTAATAAAAGCAGCGCACCGACACCCTTGGGTGCCCCTGTTATAGCACAGGCAGCACGCTGACACCCTCAGCTGTCCCTGGTATACTACAGGCAGCACGCTGACACCCACAGCTGTCCTTGGTTTAGTACAAGCAGCGCACTAACACCCTTGGCTGTCCCTTGTTTAGGACAGGCAACGCGTTGACACCCTCGGCTGTCCCTAGTCTAGTACAGGCAGTGCACTGACACCCTCGGCCATTCCTGATTTAGGACAGGCAATGCGCTGACACCCTCAGCTGTCTCTGGTTTAATACAGGCAGCGTGCTGACACCCTCGGCTGTTGCTGGTCTAGGACAGGCAGCACGCTGATACCCTCAGCTGTCCCTGGTCTAGTACAGGCAGCACGCTGACATCCTTGGCTGTCGCTGGTCTAGGACAGGCATTGCACTGTTACTCTCGCCTCTCCCTGGTATAGGACAGTCAACGCGCTGACACCCTCAGCTGTCCCTGGTCTAGTACAGGCAACGCGCTGACACCCTCGGCTGTCTCTGGTCTAATACAGGCAGTGCGCTGACACCCTCGGCAGTCCCTGGTTTAGTACAGGCAGCGTGCTGATAACCTTGGCTATCCCTTGTCTAGTACAAGCAATGCGCTGACAAGCTCGGCTGTCTCTGACCTAATACAGGCAGTGTGCTGACACCCACGGCAGTCCCTGGTTTAGTACAGGCAGCGCGCTGACACCCTCGGCTATCACTTGTCTAGTACAGGCAGCACGCTGACACACTCGGCTGTCCATGGTCTATTACTGGCAGCACACTGACACCCTTGGCTGTCCCTGGTCTAGTACGAGCAGCGCGCTGACACCCTTGCCTGTCACTGGTCTAGGACAGGCAGCACGCTGACAACCTCGGCTGTCCCTGGTCTAGTACAGGCAGTGCGCTGACACACTTGGCTTTCGCTGTTCTAGGACAGGCAGCGCGGTATTACCCTCGGCCAACCCTGGTTTAGGACAGGCAGCGCGCTGACACCCTCGGCTGTCCCTGGTCGAGTGCTGGCAGCGCGCGGACCCTCTCGGCCATCTCTGGTTTAGTACAAGCAGCGCGCTGACACCCTTGGCTGTCCAAGGTTTAGTACAGGCAGTGCGCTGACACCCTCGGCTGTCCATGTTTTAGTACAGGCAAAGCGCTGACAACCTCGGTTGTCCCTGGTTTAGGACAGGCAGCACGCTGACTAACCTCGGCTGTCCCTGGATTAGTACAGGCATCGCGCTGACACCCTCAGCTGCCCCTGATTTAGTACAGGCAACTTGCTGACTCCCTCGGCTGTCCCTGGTATTTTACAGGCAGCACGCTGACACCCTCGGCTGTCCCTGGTTTAATAAAAGCAGCGCGCCGACATTCTTGGGTGCCCCTGTTATAGCACAGGCAGCGCGCTGACACCCTCAGCTGTCCTGGTATACTACAGGCAGCACGCTGACACCCACAGCCGTCCTTGGTTTAGTATATGCAGTGCACTGACACCCTTGGCTGTCCCTTGTTTAGGACAGGCTACGCGCTGACACCCTCGGCTGTCCCTAGTCTAGTACAGGCAGCACACTGACACCCTCGGCCATTCCTGATTTAGGACAGGCAATGCGCTGACACCCTCGGCTGTCCCTGGTTTAGTACAGGCAGCGTGCTGACACCCTCGGCTGTTACTGGTGTAGGACAGGCAGCACGCTGATACCCTCGGCTGTCCCTGGTCTAGTACAGGCAGCACGCTGACATCCTTGGCTGTCGCTGGTCTAGGACAGGCATTGCACTGTTACTCTCGCCTCTCCCTGGTATAGGACAGTCAACGCGCTGACACCCTCGGCTGTCCCAGGTCTAGTACAGAAAACGCGCTAACACCCTCGGCTTTCTCTGGTCTAGTACAGGCAACGCGCTGACACACTCGGCAGTTCCTGGTTAAGTACAGGCAGCGCGCTGACACCCTCAGCTGTCCCTGGTCTAGTACAGGCAGTGCGCTGACACACTTGGCTTTACCTGTTCTAGGACAGACAGTGCGCTGTTACCCTTGGCCATCACTGGTTTAGGACAGGCTGTGCGCTGACACCCTGGGCTGTCCCTGGTCAAGAACAGGCAGCACGCGGACCCCCTCGGCCATCTCTGGTTTACTACAAGCACTGCGCTGACACCCTCGGCTATCCCTGGTCTAGTACAGGGAGCGCGCTGACACACTTGGCTTTCGCTGGTCTAGGACAGGCATTGTGGTGTTACCCTCAGCTGTCCTAGGTATAGGACAGGCAATGCACTGACACCCTCGGCAGTCCCTGGTCTAGTACAGGCAACAAGCTGACACACTTGGCTGTCTCTGTTCTAGTACAGGCAGCGCGCTGAAACCCTCGGCAGTCCCTGGTTTAGTACAGGCAGCGCGCTGACACCCTCGGCTGTCCCTGGTCTAGTACAGGCAATGCGCTGACACCCTTGGCTGTCCCTAATTGAGGACAGGCAGCATGCTGACATTCTCAGTTGTCGCTCGTTTAGTACATGCAGCACGCTGATACCCGCGGCTGTCGCTGGCCTAGGACCGGCATTGTGCTGTTACCCTCGCCTGTCCCTGGTATAGGACAGGCAACGCGCTGACACCCTCAGCAGTCCCTGGTCTAGTACAGGCAACGCGCTGACACCCTCAGCAGTCCCTGGTCTAGTACAGGCAACGCGCTGATACCCTCGGCAGTCTCTGTTCTAGTGCAGGCAGTGTGCTGACACCCTCGGCAGTCCCTGGTTTAGTACAGGCAGCGCGCTGACACCCTTGCCTGTCCCTGGTCTAGGACAGGCAGCACGCTGACACCCTCGGCTGTCCCTGGTCTAGTACAGGCAAAGCGCTGATACCCACGGCTGTCACTGGTTTAGGACAGGCAGCGCTCTGACAACCTCAGCTGTCCCTGGATTAGTACAAGCATTGCGCTGACACCCTCCGCTGTCCCTGACTTTGTACAGGCAACGCGCTGACTCACTCGGCTGTCTCTGGTTTTGTACAGGCAGCACGCTGACACCCTCAGCTGTCCCTGGTTTAATAAAAGCAGCATGCCGACACCCTTGGGTGCCCCTGTTAAAGCACAGGCAGCGCGCTGACACCCTCAGCTGTCCCTGGTATACTACAGGCAGCACGCTGACACCCACAGCCGTCATTGGTTTAGTACATGCAGTGCACTGACACCCTCGGCTATCCCTTGTTTAGGACAGGCAACGCGCTGACCCCCTCGGCTGTCCCTAGTCTAGTACAGGCAGCGCACTGACACCCTCGGCCATTCCTGATTTAGGACAGGCAACGCGCTGACACCCTCAGCTGTCCCTGGTTTAGTACAGGCAGCGTGCTGACACCCTCGGCTGTTCCTGGTCTAGGAAAGGCAGCACGCTGATACCCTCGGCTGTCCCAGGTCTAGTACAGGTAGCGCTCTGACATCCTTGGTTGCCGCTGGCCTAGGATAGGCATTGCGCTGTTACCCTCGGCTGTCCCTGGTCTAGTACAGGCAGCGCGCTGACACGGTTGGCTTTCGCTGTTCTAGGACAGAAAGTATGCTGTTACCCTCGGCCAACCGTGGTTTAGGCCAGGCAGCATGCTGACACTCTCGGCTGTCCCTGGTCGAGTGCTGGCAGCGCGCGGACCCCCTCAGCCATCTCTGGTTTAGTACAAGCAGCGCGCTGACATCCTTGGCTGTCCATGGTTTAGTACAGGCAGTGCGCTGACACACTCGCCTGTCCATGTTTTAGTACAGGCAAAGCGCTGACACCCTCGGTTTTCCCTGGTTTTGGAAAGGCAGCACGCTGACTAACCTCAGCTGTCCATGGATTAGTACAGGCATCACGCTGACACCCTCAGCTGTCCTTGATTTAGTACAGGCAACTCGCTGACTCCCTCGGCTGTCCCTGGTTTTTTACAGGCAGCACGCTGACACCCTCGGCTGTCCCTGGTTTAATAAAAGCAGCGCGCCGACATTCTTGGGTGCCCCTGTTATAACACAGGCAACGCGCTGACACCCTCAGCTGTCCCTGGTATACTACAGGCAGCACGCTGACACCCACAGCCGTCATTGGTTTAGTACAAGCAGCGCACTGACACCCTCGGCTATCCCTAGTTTAGGACAGGCAACGCGCTGACCCCATCGGCTGTCCCTAATCTAGTACAGGCAGCGCACTGACACCCTCGGCCATTCCTGATTTAAGACAGGCAATGCGCTGACACCCTCAGCTGTCCCTGGTTTAGTACAGGCAGCGTGCTGACACCCTCGGCTGTTGCTGGTCTAGGACAGGCAGCACGCTGACACCCTCGGCTTTCCCAGGTCTAGTACAGGTAGCGCTCTTTCATCCTTGGTTGCCGCTCGCCTAGGATAGGCATTGCGCTGTTACCCTCGGCTGTCCCTGGTCTAGTACAGGCTGCACGCTGACACGCTTGGCTTTCGCTTTTCTAGGACAGGCAGCGCGCTATTACCCTCG
The DNA here is from genome assembly GCA_026770705.1 of Isurus oxyrinchus. Classification (NCBI taxonomy): domain Eukaryota; kingdom Metazoa; phylum Chordata; class Chondrichthyes; order Lamniformes; family Lamnidae; genus Isurus; species Isurus oxyrinchus. Next base: position 5,334,935 of record JANJGN010000036.1, read on the forward strand.
GCCAACCCTGGTTTAGGACAGGCAGTACGCTGACACCCTCGGCTGTCCCTGGTTGAGTGCAGGCAGCGCGCGGACCCCCTCGGCCATCTCTGGTTTAGTACAAGCAGCGCGCTGACACCCTTGGCTGTCCATGGTTTGTACAGGCAGTGCGCTGACAGCCTCGGCTGTCCATGTTTCAGTACAGGCAAAGCGCTGACACCCTCAGTTTTCCCTGGTTTAGGACAGGCAGCGCGCTGACAAACCGCGGCTGTCCCTGGATTAGTACAGGCATTGCGATGACACCCTCAGCTGTCCTTGATTTAGTACAGGCAACTCGCTGACTCCTTCGGCTGTCCCTGGTTTTTTACAGGCAGCACGCTGACACCCTCGGCTGTCTCTGGTATAGTACAGGCAGCACGCTGACATCCTTGGCTGTCGCTAGTCTAGGACAGGCATTGCACTGTTACTCTCGCCTCTCCCTGGTATAGGACAGTCAACGCGCTGACACTCTCGGCTGTCCCTGGTCTAGTACAGGCAACGCGCTGACACCCTTGGCTGTCTCTGGTCTAGTACAGGCAGCGCGCTGACACCCTCGGCAGTTCCTGGTTTAGTACAGGCAGCGCGCTGACACCCTCGGCAGTTCCTGGTCTAGTACAGGCAGCGCGCTGACATCCTCGGCAGTTCCTGGTCTAGTACAGGCAGCGCGCTGACACCCTCGGCTTTCCCTGGTCGAGTACAGACAGCGCGCTGACACGCTTGGCTTTCCCTGTTCTAGGACAGACAGCGCGCTGTTACACTTGGCCGTCCCTGGTTTAGGACAGGCAGCGCGCTGACACCCTGGGCTGTCCCTGGTCAAGAACAGGCAGCACGCAGACCCCCTCGGCCATCTCTGGTTTACTACAAGCACTGTGCTGACAGCCTTGGCTGTCCTTGGTCTAGTACAGGCAGCGCGCTGACACCCTTGGCTGTCGCTGGCCTAGGACAGGCATTGCGCTTTTACCCTCGGCTGTCCCTGGGCTAGTACAGGCAGCACGCTGACACCCTTGCCTGTCGCTGTTCTACGACGGGCAGTACGCTGACACCTCGGCTGTCCCTGGTCTAGTACAGGGAGCGCGCTGACACGCCTGGCTTTCGCTGGTCTAGGACAGGAAGCATGCTGACACCCTCAGCTGTTGCTGGCCTAGGACAGGCATTGTGCTGTTACCCTTGGCTGTCCCTGGTATAGGACAGGCAACGCGCTGACACCCTCGGCAGTCCCTGGTCCAGTACAGGCAACACGCTGACTCACTTGGCTGTCTCTGTTCTAGTACAGGCAGTGCGCTGAAACCCTCAGCAGTCCCTGGTTTAGTACAGGCAGTGCGCTGACACCCTTGGCTGTCCCTGGTCTAGTACAGGCAGCGCGCTGACACCCTCAGCTGTCCCTTGTCTAGTACAGGCAACGTGCTGACACCCTCAGCTGTCCCTGGTCTAGTACAGACAGCGCGCGGACCCCCTCGGCCATCTCTGGTTTAGTACAAGCAGCGCGCTGACACCCTTGGCTGTCCATGGTTTAGGACAGGCAGTGCGCTGACACCCTCGGCTGTCCATGTTTTAGTACAGGCAAAGCGCTGACACCCTCGGTTTTCCCTGGTTTAGGACAGGCAGCGCGCTGACTAACCGCGGCTGTCCCTGGATTAGTACAGGCATTGCGCTGACACCCTCAGCTGTCCTTGATTTAGTACAGGCAACTCGCTGATACCCATGGCTGTCACTGGTTTAGGACAGGCAGCGCGCTGACAACCTCGGCTGTCCCTGGATTAGTACAAGCATCACGCTGACACCCTCAGCTGTCCTTGATTTAGTACAGGCAACTCGCTGACTCCCTCGGCTGTCCCTGGTTTTTTACAGGCAGCACGCTGACACCCTCGGCTGTCCCTGGTTTAATAAAAGCAGCGCGCCGACATTCTTGGGTGCCCCTGTTATAACACAGGCAACGCGCTGACACCCTCAGCTGTCCCTGGTATACTACAGGCAGTACGCTGACACCCACAGCCGTCATTGGTTTAGTACATGCAGCGCACTGACACCCTTGGCTATAGCTAGTTTAGGACAGGCAATGCCCTGACACCCTCGACTGTCCATGTTTTAGTATAGGCAAAGCGCTGACACCCTCGGTTTTCCCTGGTTTTGGAAAGGCAGCAGGCTGACTAACCTCAGCTGTCCATGGATTAGTACAGGCATCACGCTGACACCCTCAGCTGTCCTTGATTTAGTACAGGCAACTCGCTGACTCCCTCGGCTGTCCCTGGTTTTTTACAGGCAGCACGCTGACACCCTCGGCTGTCCCTGGTTTAATAAAAGCAGCGCGCCGACATTCTTGGGTGCCCCTGTTATAACACAGGCAATGCGCTGACACCCTCAGCTGTCCCTGGTATACTACAGGCAGCACGCTGACACCCACAGCCGTCATTGGTTTAGTACAAGCAGCGCACTGACACCCTCGGCTATCCCTAGTTTAGGACAGGCAACGCGCTGACCCCATCGGCTGTCCCTAGTCTAGTACAGGCAGCGCACTGACACCCTCGGCCATTCCTGATTTAGGACAGGCAAACGCTGACACCCTCAGCTGTCCTTGATTTAGTACAGGCAACTCGCTGACTCCCTCGGCTGTCCCTGGTTTTTTACAGGCAGCATGCTGACACCCTCGGCTGTCCCTGGTTTAATAAAAGCAGCGCGCCGACATTCTTGGGTGCCCCTGTTATAACACAGGCAACGCGCTGACACCCTCAGCTGTCCCTGGTATACTACAGGCAGCACGCTGACACCCACAGCCGTCATTGGTTTAGTACAAGCAGCGCACTGACACCCTCGGCTATCCCTAGTTTAGGACAGGCAACGCGCTGACCCCATCGGCTGTCCCTAGTCTAGTACAGGCAGCGCACTGACACCCTCGGCCATTCCTGATTTAGGACAGGCAACGCGCTGACACCCTCAGCTGTCCCTGGTTTAGTACAGGCAGCGTGCTGACACCCTCGGCTGTTGCTGGTCTAGTACAGGCAGCACGCTGATACCCTCGGCTGTCCCAGGTCTAGTACAGGTAGCGCTCTTTCATCCTTGGTTGCCGCTCGCCTAGGATAGGCATTGTGCTGTTACCCTCGGCTGTCCCTGGTCTAGTACAGGCTGCACGCTGACACGCTTGGCTTTCGCTTTTCTAGGACAGGCAGCGCGCTGTTACCCTCGGCCAACCCTGGTTTAGGACAGGCAGTACGCTGACACCCTCGGCTGTCCCTGGTTGAGTGCAGGCAGCGCGTGGACCCCCTCGGCCATCTCTGGTTTAGTACAAGCAGCGCGCTGACACCCTTGGCTGTCCATGGTTTGTACAGGCTATGCGCTGACAGCCTCGGCTGTCCATGTTTCAGTACAGGCAAAGCGCTGACACCCTCGGTTTTCCCTGGTTTAGGACAGGCAGCGCGCTGACAAACTGCGGCTGTCCCTGGATTAGTACAGGCATTGCGCTGACACCCTTAGCTGTCCTTGATTTAGTACAGGCAACTCGCTGACTCCTTCGGCTGTCCCTGTTTTTTTACAGGCAGCACGCTGACACCCTCGGCTGTCTCTGGTATAGTACAGGCAGCACGCTGACATCCTTGGCTGTCGCTGGTCTAGAACAGGCATTGCACTGTTACTCTCGCCTCTCCCTGGTATAGGACAGTCAACGCGCTGACACTCTCGGCTGTCCCTGGTCTAGTACAGGCAACGCGCTGACACCCTCGGCTGTCTCTGGTCTAGTACAGGCAGCGCGCTGACACCCTCGGCAGTTCCTGGTTTAGTACAGGCAGCGTGCTGACACCCTCGGCTGTCTTTGGTCTAGTACAGGCAGCGCGCTGACACCCTCGGCAGTTCCTGGTCTAGTACAGGCAATGTGCTGACACCCTCGGCTGTCTCTGGTCTAGTACAGCCAGCGCGCTGACACCCTCGGCAGTTCCTGGTCTAGTAACGGCAGCGCGCTGACACCCTCGGCAGTTCCTGGTCTAGTACAGGCAGCGCGCTGACACCCTCGGCTGTCCCTGGTCGAGTACAGGCAGTGCGCTGACACGCTTGGCTTTCCCTGTTCTAGGACAGACAGCGCGCTGTTCCTCTTGGCCGTCCCTGGTTTAGGACAGGCAGCGCGCTGACACCCTGGGCTGTCCCTGGTCAAGAACAGGCAGCACGCAGACCCCCTCGGCCATCTCTGGTTTACTACAAGCACTGCGCTGACATCCTCGGCTATCCCTGGTCTAGTACAGGCAGCGCGCTGACACCCTTGGCTGTCGCTGGCCTAGGACAGGCATTGCGCTTTCACCCTCGGCTGTCCCTGGGCTAGTACAGGCAGCACGCTGACACCCTTGCCTGTCGCTGTTTTACGACGGGCAGTACGCTGACACCTCGGCTGTCCCTGGTCTAGTACAGGGAGCGCGCTGACACGCCTGGCTGTCCCTGGTCTAGGACAGGAAGCATGCTGACACCCTCAGCTGTTGCTGGCCTAGGACAGGCATTGCGCTGTTACCCTCGGCTGTCCCTGGTATAGGACAGGCAACGCGCTGACACCCTCAGCTGTCCCTGGTTTAGTACAGGCAGCGTGCTGACACCCTCGGCTGTTCCTGGTCTAGGAAAGGCAGCACGCTGATACCCTCGGCTGTCCCAGGTCTAGTACAGGTAGCGCTCTGACATCCTTGGTTGCCGCTGGCCTAGGATAGGCATTGCGCTGTTACCCTCGGCTGTCCCTGGTCTAGTACAGGCAGCGCGCTGACACGGTTGGCTTTCGCTGTTCTAGGACAGAAAGCATGCTGTTACCCTCGGCCAACCGTGGTTTAGGACAGGCTGCATGCTGACACTCTCGGCTGTCCCTGGTCGAGTGCTGGCAGCGCGCGGACCCCCTCAGCCATCTCTGGTTTAGTACAAGCAGCGCGCTGACACCCTTGGCTGTCCATGGTTTAGTACAGGCAGTGCGCTGACACACTCGCCTGTCCATGTTTTAGTACAGGCAAAGCGCTGACACCCTCGGTTTTCCCTGGTTTTGGAAAGGCAGCACGCTGACTAACCTCAGCTGACAAGGAATAGTACAAGCATCACGCTGACACCCTCAGCTGTCCCTGATTTAGTACAGGCAACGCGCTGACTCACTCGGCTGTCCCTGGTTTATTACAGGCAGCACGCTGACACCCTCAGCTGTCCCTGGTTTAATAAAAGCAGCGCGCCGACACCCTTGGGTGCTCCTGTTATAGCACAGGCAGCGCGCTGACACCCTCAGCTGTCCCTGGTATACTACAGACAGTACGCTGACACCCACAGCCGTCATTGGTTTAGTACATGCAGCGCACTGACACCCTCGGCTATAGCTAGTTTAGGACAGGCAACGCGCTGACCCCCTCGGCTGTCCCTAGTCTAGTACAGGCAGCACGCTGTTACCCTCGGCCAACCCTGGTTTAGGACAGGCAGCACGCTGAAACCCTCGGCTGTCTCTGGTTGAGTGCTGGCAGCGCGCGGACCCCCTCGGCCATCTCTGGTTTAGTACAAGCAGCGCGCTGACACCCTCGGCAGTTCCTGGTCTAGTACAGGCAATGCGCTGACACCCTCGGCTGTCTCTGGTCTAGTACAGGCAGCGCGCTGACACCCTTGCCTGTCGCTGGTCTAGGACAGGCAGCACGCTGACACCCTCCGCTGTCCCTGGTCTAGTACAGACAGAGCGCTGACACGCTTGGCTTTCGCTGTTCTAGGACAGACAGCGCGCGGACCCTCTCGGCCATCTCTGGTTTAGTACAAGCAGCGCGCTGACAGCCTTGGCTGTCCATGCTTTAGTACATGCAGTGCGCTGATACCCACGGCTGTCACTGGTTTAGGACAGGCAGCGTGCTGACAACCTCGGCTGTTCCTGGATTAGTACAAGCATCACGCTGACACCCTCAGCTGTCCCAGATTTAGTACAGGCAACGCGCTGACTCACTCGGCTGTCCCTGGTTTTTTATAGGCAGCGCGCTGACACCCTCAGCTGTCCCTGGTATACTACAGGCAGCACGCTGACACCTACAGCTGTCATTGGTTTAGTACATGCAGCGCACTGACACCCTCGGCTATCCCTAGTTTAGGACAGGCAATGCGCTGACCCCCTTGGCTGTCCCTAGTCTAGTACAGGAAGCGCATTGACACCCTCGGCCATTCCTGATTTAGGACAGGCAGCGCACTGACACCCTTGGCTGTCCATGGTTTAGTACAGGCAGTGTGCTGACACCCTCGGCAGTTGCTGGTCTAAGACAGGCAGCACGCTGATACCCTCGGCTGTCCCTGGTATAGCACAGGCAGCACGCTGACATCCTTGGCTGTCGCTGGTCTAGGACAGGCATTGCACTGTTACTCTCACCTCTCCCTGGTATAGGACAGTCAACGTGCTGACACCCTCGGCTGTCCCTGGTCTAGTACAGACAACGCGCTGACACCCTCGGCTGTCTCTGGTCTAGTAAAGGCAGCGCGCTGACACCCTTGGCAGTTCCTGGTTTAGTACAGGCAGCGCGCTGACACCCTCGGCTGTCTCTGGTCTAGTACAGGCAGCGCGCTGACACCCTCGGCAGTTCCTGGTCTAGTACAGGCAACGCGCTGACACCCTCGGCTGTCTCTGGTCTAGTACAGGCAGCGCGCTGACACCCTCGGCAGTTCCTGGTCTAGTACAGGCAGCGCGCTGACACCCTCGGCAGTTCCTGGTCTAGTACAGGCAGCGCGCTGACACCCTCGGCTGTCCCTGGTCGAGTACAGGCAGCGCGCTGACACGCTTGGCTTTCCCTGTTTGAGGACAGACAGCGCGCTGTTACGCTTGGCCGTCCCTGGTTTAGGACAGGCAGCGCGCTGACACCCTGGGCTGTCCCTGGTCAAGAACAGGCAGCACGCTGACACCCTTGCCTGTCGCTGTTCTATGATGGGCAGTACGCTGACACCTCGGCTGTCCCTGGTCTAGTACAGGGAGCGCGCTGACACACTTGGCTTTCGCTGGTCTAGGACAGGAAGCATGCTGACACCCTCAGCTGTCGCTGGCCTAGGACAGGCATTGCGCTGTTACCCTTGGCTGTCCCTGGTATAGGACAGGCAATGCGCTGACACCCTTGGCAGTCCCTGGTCCAGTACAGGCAACACGCTGACACACTTGGCTGTCTCTGTTCTAGTACAGGCAGTGTGCTGAAACCCTCAGCAGTCCCTGGTTTAGTACAGGCAGCGCGCTGACACCCTCGGCTGTCCCTGGTCTAGTACAGACAGAGCGCTGACACGCTTGGCTTTCGCTGGTCTGGGACAGGAAGCACGCTGACACCCTCAGCTGTCGCTGGCCTAGGACAGGCAATGCATTGTTACCCTTGGATGTCCCTGGTATAGGACAGGCAACGCGCTGACACCCTCGGCAGTCCCTGGTCTAGTACAGGCAACACGCTGACACACTTGGCTGTCTCTGTTCTTGTACAGGCAGCACGCTGAAACCCTCGGCAGTCCCTGGTTTAGTACAGGCAGTGCGGTGACACCCTTGGCAGTCCCTGGTCTAGTACAGGCAGCGCGCTGACACCCTCAGCTGTCCCTTGTCTAGTACAGGCAACGCGCTGACACCCTCGGCTGTCCCTGGTCTAGTACAGGCAGGGCGCTGACACCCTTGCCTGTCCCTGGTCTTGGACAGGCAGCACGCTGACACCCTCGGCTGTCCATGGTTTAGTACATGCAGTGCGCTGATACTCATGGCTGTCACTGGTTTAGGACAGGCAGCGTGCTGACAACTTCGGCTGTCCCTGGATTAGTACAAGCATCACGCTGACACCCTCAGCTGTCCCTGATTTAGTACAGGCAACGCGCTGACTCACTCGGCTGTCCCTGGTTTTGATCAGGCAGCACGCCGACACCCTTGGGTGCCCCCGTTTTAGTACAGGCAGCGCGCTGACACCCTCAGCTGTCCCTGCTATACTACAGGCAGCAAGCTGACACCCACATCCGTCATTAGTTTAGTACAAGCAGCGCACTGACACCCTCGGCTATCCCTAGTTTAGGACAGGCAATGTGCTGACAAACTCGGCTGCCCCTAGTCTAGTACAGGCAGCACACTGACACCCTCGGCCATTCCTGATTTAGGACGGGCAACGCACTGACACCCTCAGCTGTCCCTGGTTTAGTACAGGCAGCGTGCTGACACCCTCGGCTGTTGCTGTTCTAGGACAGGCAGCACGCTGACACGCTTTCTTTCGCTGTTCTAGGACAGACAGCGCACTGTTACCCTCGGCCAACCCTGGTTTAGGACAGGCAGCGCGCTGATACCCTCGGCTATCCCTGGTCGAGTCCTGGCAGCGTGCGGACCCCCTCGGCCAACTCTGGTTTAGGACAAGCAGCGTGCTGACACACTTGGCTGTCCATGGTTTAGTACAGGCAGTGCGCTGACACCCTCGGTTGTCCCTTGTCTAGTACAGGCAGCGCGCTGACACCCTCAGCAGTTCCTGGTCTAGTACAGGCAGCACGCTGACACCCTCGGCAGTTCCTGGTTTAGTACAGGCAGCGCGCTGACACCCTCGGCTGTCCCTGGTCTAGTACAGGCAGCACGCTGACACGCTTGGCTTTCCCTGTTCTAGGACAGACAGTGCGCTGTTACCCTCAGCTATCCCTGGTCTACTACAGGCAGTGCGCTGACACCCTCGGCTGTCCCTGGTCTAGGTCAGGTAGCGCGCTGACACCCTAAGCTCCACCTGGTCTAGTACAGGTAGCACGCTGACACCCTTGGCTGACGCTGGCCTAGGACAGGCATTGCGCTTTTACCCTCAGCTGTCCCTGGTCTAGTACAGGCAGCGCGCTGACACCCTTGGCTGTCCCTGGTCTAGTACAGGCAGCGCGCTGACACCCTCGGCTGTCTCTGGTCTAGTACAGGCAGCGCGCTGACACCCTCAGCAGTTCCTGGTCTAGTACAGGCAGCGCAATGACACCCTCGGCAGTTCCTGGTCTAGTACAGGGAGTGCACTGACACGCCTGGCTTTCGCTGGTCTAGGACAGGAAGCATGCTGACACCCTCAGCTGTCGCTGGCCTAGGACAGGCATTGCGCTGACACCCTCGGCAGTTCCTGGTCTAGTACAGGCAACGCGCTGACACCCTCGGCTGTCTCTGTTCTAGTACAGGCAGTGCGCTGAAACCCTCAGCTGTCCCTGGTCTAGTACAGGCAGCGCGCTGACACCCTTGCCTGTCGCTGGTCTAGGACAGGCAGCACGCTGACACCCTCGGCTGTCCCTGGTCTAGTACAGACAGAGCGCTGACACGCTTGGCTTTCGCTGTTCTAGGACAGACAGCGCGCGGACCCTCTCGGCCATCTCTGGTTTAGTACAAGCAGCGCGCTGACAGCCTTGGCTGTCCATGCTTTAGTACATGCAGTGCGCTGATACCCACGGCTGTCACTGGTTTAGGACAGGCAGCGTGCTGACAACCTTGGCTGTTCCTGGATTAGTACAAGCATCACGCTGACACCCTCAGCTGTCCCAGATTTAGTACAGGCAACGCGCTGACTCACTCGGCTGTCCCTGGTTTTTTACAGGCAGCGCGCTGACACCCTCAGCTGTCCCTGGTATACTACAGGCAGCACGCTGACACCTACAGCTGTCATTGGTTTAGTACATGCAGCGCACTGACACCCTCGGATATCCCTAGTTTAGGACAGGCAATGCGCTGACCCCCTTGGCTGTCCCTAGTCTAGTACAGGAAGCGCATTGACACCCTCGGCCATTCCTGATTTAGGACAGGCAGCGCACTGACACCCTTGGCTGTCCATGGTTTAGTACAGGCAGTGTGCTGACACCTTCGGCAGTTGCTGGTCTAAGACAGGCAGCACGCTGATACCCTCGGCTGTCCCTGGTATAGCACAGGCAGCACGCTGACATCCTTGGCTGTCGCTGGTCTAGGACAGGCATTGCACTGTTACTCTCACCTCTCCCTGGTATAGGACAGTCAACGTGCTGACACCCTCGGCTGTCCCTGGTCTAGTACAGACAACGCGCCGACACCCTCGGCTGTCTCTGGTCTAGTAAAGGCAGCGCGCTGACACCCTTGGCAGTTCCTGGTTTAGTACAGGCAGCGCGCTGACACCCTCGGCTGTCTCTGGTCTAGTACAGGCAGCGCGCTGACACCCTCGGCAGTTCCTGGTCTAGTACAGGCAACGCGCTGACACCCTCGGCTGTCTCTGGTCTAGTACAGGCAGCGCGCTGACACCCTCGGCAGTTCCTGGTCTAGTACAGGCAGCGCGCTGACACCCTCGGCAGTTCCTGGTCTAGTACAGGCAGCGCGCTGACACCCTCGGCTGTCCCTGGTCGAGTACAGGCAGCGCGCTGACACGCTTGGCTTTCCCTGTTTGAGGACAGACAGCGCGCTGTTACGCTTGGCCGTCCCTGGTTTAGGACAGGCAGCGCGCTGACACCCTGGGCTGTCCCTGGTCAAGAACAGGCAGCACGCTGACACCCTTGCCTGTCGCTGTTCTATGATGGGCAGTACGCTGACACCTCGGCTGTCCCTGGTCTAGTACAGGGAGCGCGCTGACACACTTGGCTTTCGCTGGTCTAGGACAGGAAGCATGCTGACACCCTCAGCTGTCGCTGGCCTAGGACAGGCATTGCGCTGTTACCCTTGGCTGTCCCTGGTATAGGACAGGCAATGCGCTGACACCCTTGGCAGTCCCTGGTTCAGTACAGGCAACACGCTGACACACTTGGCTGTCTCTGTTCTAGTACAGGCAGTGTGCTGAAACCCTCAGCAGTCCCTGGTTTAGTACAGGCAGCGCGCTGACACCCTCGGCTGTCCCTGGTCTAGTACAGACAGAGCGCTGACACGCTTGGCTTTCGCTGGTCTGGGACAGGAAGCACGCTGACACCCTCAGCTGTCGCTGGCCTAGGACAGGCAATGCATTGTTACCCTTGGATGTCCCTGGTATAGGACAGGCAACGCGCTGACACCCTCGGCAGTCCCTGGTCTAGTACAGGCAACACGCTGACACACTTGGCTGTCTCTGTTCTTGTACAGGCAGCACGCTGAAACCCTCGGCAGTCCCTGGTTTAGTACAGGCAGTGCGGTGACACCCTTGGCAGTCCCTGGTCTAGTACAGGCAGCGCGCTGACACCCTCAGCTGTCCCTTGTCTAGTACAGGCAACGCGCTGACACCCTCGGCTGTCCCTGGTCTAGTACAGGCAGGGCGCTGACACCCTTGCCTGTCCCTGGTCTTGGACAGGCAGCACGCTGACACCCTCGGCTGTCCATGGTTTAGTACATGCAGTGCGCTGATACTCATGGCTGTCACTGGTTTAGGACAGGCAGCGTGCTGACAACTTCGGCTGTCCCTGGATTAGTACAAGCATCACGCTGACACCCTCAGCTGTCCCTGATTTAGTACAGGCAACGCGCTGACTCACTCGGCTGTCCCTGGTTTTGATCAGGCAGCACGCCGACACCCTTGGGTGCCCCCGTTTTAGTACAGGCAGCGCGCTGACACCCTCAGCTGTCCCTGCTATACTACAGGCAGCAAGCTGACACCCACATCCGTCATTAGTTTAGTACAAGCAGCGCACTGACACCCTCGGCTATCCCTAGTTTAGGACAGGCAACGTGCTGACAAACTCAGCTGCCCCTAGTCTAGTACAGGCAGCACACTGACACCCTCGGCCATTCCTGATTTAGGACGGGCAACGCACTGACACCCTCAGCTGTCCCTGGTTTAGTACAGGCAGCGTGCTGACACCCTCGGCTGTTGCTGTTCTAGGACAGGCAGCACGCTGACACGCTTTCTTTCGCTGTTCTAGGACAGACAGCGCACTGTTACCCTCGGCCAACCCTGGTTTAGGACAGGCAGCGCGCTGATACCCTCGGCTATCCCTGGTCGAGTCCTGGCAGCATGCGGACCCCCTCGGCCAACTCTGGTTTAGGACAAGCAGCGTGCTGACACACTTGGCTGTCCATGGTTTAGTACAGGCAGTGCGCTGACACCCTCGGTTGTCCCTTGTCTAGTACAGGCAGCGCGCTGACACCCTCAGCAGTTCCTGGTCTAGTACAGGCAGCACGCTGACACCTTCGGCAGTTCCTGGTTTAGTACAGGCAGCGCGCTGACACCCTCGGCTGTCCCTGGTCTAGTACAGGCAGCACGCTGACACGCTTGGCTTTCCCTGTTCTAGGACAGACAGTGCGCTGTTACCCTCAGCTATCCCTGGTCTACTACAGGCAGTGCGCTGACACCCTCGGCTGTCCCTGGTCTAGGTCAGGTAGCGCGCTGACACCCTAAGCTCCACCTGGTCTAGTACAGGTAGCACGCTGACACCCTTGGCTGACGCTGGCCTAGGACAGGCATTGCGCTTTTACCCTCAGCTGTCCCTGGTCTAGTACAGGCAGCGCGCTGACACCCTTGGCTGTCCCTGGTCTAGTACAGGCAGCGCGCTGACACCCTTGGCTGTCCCTTGTCTAGTACAGGCAACGTGCTGACACCCTCAGCTGTCCCTGGTCTAGTACATGCAGCACGCTGACACCCTTGCCTGTTGCTGGTCTAGGACAGGCAGCAAGCTGACACCCTCGGCTGTCCCTGGTCTAGTACAGACAGAGCGCTGAAACCCTCGGCTGTCCCTGCTCTAGTACATGCAGCGCGAAGACACCCCCAGCTGTCCCTGGTTTGGTACAGGCAGCGCGCTGACATCCTCGGCTGTCCCTGGTATACTACAGGCAGCACGCTGACACGCACAGCCGTCCTTGGTTTAGTACAAGCAGTGCACTGACACTCTCGGGTGTCCCTAGTTTAGGACAGGCAGCGGGCTGACACCCTCGGCTGACCCTAATTTAGGACAGGCAGCACGCTGAAACCCTCAGCTGTCCCTCGTTTAGTACAGGCAGCACGCAGACAACCTTGGCTGTACCTGGTCTAAGACAGGTAACGCGCTATTACCCTCAGCTGTCCCTGGTCTAATACAGGCAATGCGCTGACATCCTCGGCTGTACCTGGTCTAGTACAGGCAACGCACTGACACTCTCGGCTGTCCCTGGCCTAGTACAGGCAGCGCGCTGACACCGTCAGCTGTCCCTGGTTTAGTACAGGCAGCGCGCTGACACCGTCGGCTGTCCCTGGTTTCGTACAGGCAGCGCACTGACACCCTCTGCTGTCCCTGGTCTAGTACAGGCAGTGCGCTGACACCCTCGGCTGTCCCTATTTCAGGACAGGCAGCGCACTGACATGCTCGGTTGTCCCTCGTTTAGTATAGGCAGCACCCTGAAAAACTCGGCTGCCGCTGGTCTAGGACGGGCAGTGCGCTGACACCCTCAGCTGTCCCTTGACTACTACAGGCAATGGGCTGACACCCTCGGCCGTCCCTGGTTTAGGACAGGAAGCATGCTGACACTCAAAGCTGTCACTGATCTAGTACAGGCAGCACGCTGTCACTCTCGGCTGTCCCTGGTCTAGTACAAGCAGCGCGCTGATACCCTTGGCTGTCCTTGGTTTAGACAGGCATCGCGCTGACACCCTTGGCAGTCAATGGTCTAGTACAGGCAACGCGCTCAAACCCTCGGCTGTCCAAGGTCTAGTACAGGCAGCGCACTGACACCCTCGGCTGTCACTGGTCTAGTACAGGCATCGCACTGACACCCTTGGACGTCCCTTCTTTACTACAGGCAGCGCACTGACACCCTCGAATGTCCCTGAATAAGGACAGGCAATGTGCTGACACCGTCAGCTGTCCCAGGTTTAGTACAGGCAGCGTGCTGACACCCTCGGCTGTCCCTGGTCTAGTCCAGGCAGCGCGCTGATACCCTTGGCTTTCGCTGGCCTAGGACAGGCATTGCGCTGTTACCCACGGCTGTCCCTGGTATAGGACAGGCAACGTGCTGACACACTTGGCAGTCCCTGGTCTAGTACAGGCAGCGCGCTGACATGTTTGGCTTTCGCTTTTCTAGGACAGACAGCGTGCTGTTACCCTCTGCAGTCCCTGGTATAGGACAGGCAACGCGCTGGCACCCTCGGCTCTCCCGTCTAGTACAGGCAACGTGCTGACACCCTCGGCTGTCCCTGGTTTGGTACAGGCAGCGCGCTGACACCCTCAGTTGTCCCTGGTTTAGGACAGGCAGCGCGCTGACATCCTCGGCTGTCCCTGGTCTAGTACAGGCATCGCGCTGACACCCTCGGCTGTCCCAGGTCTATTACAGGCCGCACATTGACAGTCGGGCTGTCCCTGGTCTAGTACAGGCAGGGCACTAACACCCTCAGCTGTCCCTGGCATACTACAGGCAGCAGGCTGACACACACAGCCGTCCTTGGTTTAGTACAAGCAGTGCATTGACACCCTCGGGTGTCCCTAGTTCAGGACAGGCAGCGCGCTGACATCCTCGGCTGACCCTAGTTCAGGACGGGCAGCACGCTGACATGCTCGGTTGTCCCTCGTTTAGTATAGGCAGCACCCTGAAAAACTCGGCTGCCGCTGGTCTAGGACAGGCAGTGCGCTGACAACCTCAGCTGTACCTTGACTACTACAGGCAATGGGCTGACACCCTCGGACGTCCCTGGTTTAGGACAGGCAAAGCGCTGACACTCTCAGCTGTCCCTGGTTTAGTACAGGAAGCATGCTGACACTCAAAGATGTCACTGATCTAGTACAGGCAGCACGCTGTCACCCTCGGCTGTCCCTGGTCTAGTACAGGCAGCGCGCTGATATACTTGGCTGTCCCTGGTTTAGAACAGGCATCACGCTGACACCCTCGGCAGTCAATGGTCTAGTACAGGCAACGCGCTGAAACCCTCGGCCGTCCCTGGTCTAGTACAGGCAGCGCACTGACACCCTCGGCTGTCACTGGTCTAGTACAGGCAGCGCACTGACACCCTCGGCCGTCCCTTCTTTACTACAGGCAGCGCGCTGACACCCTCGAATGTCCCTGATTTAGGACAGGCAATGTGCCGACACCGTCAGCTGTCCCAGGTTTAGTACAGGCAGCGTGCTGACGCCCTCGGCAGTCCCCGGTCTAGTACAGGCAGCGCACTGATTCCCTTGGCTTTCACTGGCCTAGGACAGGCATTGCGCTGTTACCCTCGGCTGTCCCTGGTATAGGACAGGCAATGCGCTGACACACTTGGCAGTCCCTGGTCTAGTACAGGCCATGCGCTGACACCCTCAGCCATCTCTGGTTTAGGACAGGCAAAGCCCTGACACCCTCAGCTGTCTCTGGTTTAGTACAGGCAGCGTGCTAACACTCATGGCTGTCACTCATTTAGTACAGGCAGCACGCTGTCACCCTCAGCTGTCCCTGGTCTAGTACAGGCAGCACGCTGATACCCCTGGCTGTCGCTGGTCTAGGACAGGCAGCGCTCTGTTACCCTCGGCTGTACCTGGTTTAGGACAGGCATCGTGCTGACACCCTCAACTGTCAATGGTATGGTACAGACAACGCGCTGAAACTCTCGGCTGTCCCTGGTCTAGTTCAGGCAGCGCACTGACACCCTCGGCTGTCAGTGGTCTAGTACAGGCAGCGCACTGACACCTTCGGCCATCCCTTCTTTAGTGCAGCCAGCATGCTGACACCCTTGAATGTCCCTGATTTAGTACAGGCAATGCGCTGACACCCTCGGCTGTCCCTGGTCAAATACAGGCAGTGCGCTGACAACCACGGCTGTCCCTGGTCTAGTACAGGCAGCGTGCTGAAACTCTCGGCTGTCCCTGGTTTAGGACAGGCAGCGCGCTGACTCCGTCCCCAGTCTCTGGTTTAGTACAGGCAGCTCACTGACAACCTCAGCTGTCCATGGTTTAGTACAGGCAGCGTGCTAATACCCTCAGCTGTCCCTGATCTAGTACAGGTAGCGTGCTGACACCTTCGGCTGTCCATGGTCTAGTACAAGCAGCGCACTGACACCTTCCGCCGTCACTGGTTTAGGGCAGGCAGCGCACTGACACCGTCCACCGTCTATGGTTTAGTACAGGCAGCTCACTGACACCCTCGGCTGTCCATGGTTTAGGACAGGCAGTGCACTGTTACCCTCAGCTGTCCCTGGTTTAGGACAGGCAGCGTGCTGACACTCTCAGCTGTCCTTGGTTTAGGACAGCCAGCGCGCTGACACCCTCGGCTCTCCCTGGTCTAGTACAGGTAGCGTGCTGACACCCTTGGCTGTCCATGGTGTAGTGCAGGCAGCGCGCTGACAAACTCGGCTATCCCTGTTCTAGTACAGGCAGCAGGCTGACACCCACGGCCGTCACTTCTTTAGTACCAGCAGACTGCTGACACCCTCGGCTGTCCCTGCTCTAGTACAGGCAGTGCGCAGACACCCTCGGCTGTCCTTGGTTTAGTACAAGCAGTGCGTTGACACCCTCCGCCATCTCTGATTTAGGACAGGCAGCGCGCTTTTGCTCTCGGCTGTCCCTGGTTTAGGACAGGAAGCGTGCTGTTACCCGTGGCTGTCCCTGGTCCAGGGTAAGCAACACGCTGACACCCGCGGTTGTCCCTGGTCTAGTACAGGCAGCGTGCTGACACCCTCGGCTTTCCCTGGTCTAGTACAGGCAGCACGCTGACACTCTCGGCTGTACCTGGTCTAGTACAGGCAGCGCACTGACACCTTCAGCCATCTTTGGTTTAGTAGAAGCTGCACACTGACACCCTTGGTCATCCCTGGTCTAGTACAGGTAGCGCAATGACACCCTTGGCCGTTCTTGGCCTAGTACAGGGAGTACACTGTCACCCTCGGCCGTCCTTGGTTTAGTACAAGCAGCGCGCTGACACCCTCTGCCGTCTCTGATTTAGGACAGGCAGCACGCTGTTACCCTCGGTTGTCACTTTTGCAGCACAAGCAGCGCACTGACACCCGCGGCGGTCCCTGGTCTAGTACAGGCAGCACGCTGACACCCGCAGCGGACCCTGGTTTAGGACAGGCAGCATGCTGTTGACCTCGGCCGTCCCAGGTCTAGTACAGGCAGCAATCTGACACAATCGGCTGTCCCTGGTCTAGTACAGGCAGTGAGCTGACAACCACGGCTGTCCCTGGTCTAGTACAGGCAGCGCGCTGACACTCTCGGCTGTCCATGCTTTAGTACAGGCAGCGGGCTGATACCCTCAGCTGTCCCTAGTTTAGGACAGCCAGCGCGCTGACACCCTCGGCTGTCCCTGATCTAGTACAGGTAGCGTGCTGACTCCCTCGGCCTTCCCAGGTCTAGTACAGGCAGCAATCTGACACCCTCGGCTGTCCCTGGTCTAGTACAGGCAGTGAGCTGACAACCACGGCTGTCCCTGATCTAGTACAGGTAGCGTGCTGACTCCCTCGGCCTTCCCAGGTCTAGTACAGGCAGCAATCTGACACCCTCGGCTGTCCCTGGTCTAGTACAGGCAGCGCGCTGACACTCTCGGCTGTCCCTGGTCTAGTACAGGCAGTGCACTGACACCCTCCACCGTCTCTGGTTTAGGACAGGCAGCTTGCTGACTCCGTCCCCAGTCTCTGGTTTAGTACAGGCAGCTCACTGACAACCTCGGCTGTCCATGGTTTAGTACAGGCAGCGCGCTGATACCGTCAGCTGTCCCTAGTTTAGGACAGCAGCGTGCTGACACCCTCGGCTAACCCTGGTTTTGGACAGCCAGTGCGCTGACAACCTCAGGTGTTTTTGATCTAGTACAGGTAGCGTGCTGACACCCCCGGCTGTCCATGGTCTAGTACAGGCAGCGCACTGACACCCTCCGCCGTCACTGGTTTAGGACACGCAGCGCACTGACACCATCCACCGTCTCTGGTTTAGTACAGGCAGCTCATTGACACCCTCGGCTGTCCATGGTTTAGTACAGCCAGCGCGCTGATACCCTCAGCTGTCCCTGATCTAGTACAGGTAGCGTGCTGACACCCTTGGCTGTCCCTGGTCTAGTACAGGCAGCGCGCAGACACCCTCGGCTGTCCCTGATCTAGTACAGGTAGCATGCTGACACCCTTGGCTGTCCCTGGTCTAGTACAGGCAGCGCGCAGACACCCTTGGCTGTCCTTGGTTTAGTACAAGCAGCGCGCTGACACCCTCTGCCATCTCCGATTTAGGACAGGCAGTGCGCTGTTACCCTCGGCTGTCCCTGGTTCACGACAGGCAACACGCTGACACACTCGGCTGTCCCTGGTCCAGGGCAAGCAACACGCTGACACCCGCGGCTGTGCCTGGTCTAGTACAGGCAGCGTGCTGACACCCTTGGCTTTCCCTCGTCTAGTACAGGCAGTGCGCTGAAACTCTCAGCTGTCCCTGGTCTAGTATAGGCAGCGTGCTGACACCCTCCACCGTCTCTGGTTTAGTACAGGCAGTGCGCAGACACCCTCGGCTGTCCCTGGTCCAGGACAAGCAACACGCTGACACCCGCGGCTGTCCCTGGTCTAGTACAGGCAGCGTGCTGACACCCTCGGCTTTCCCTGGTCTAGTACAGACAGCACGCCAACACCCTTGGCTGTCCCTGGTCTAGTATAGGCAGCGCGCAGACACTCTCAGCTGTCCCTGGTCTAGTATAGGCAGCACGCTGACACCCTCCACCATCTCTGGTTCAGTACAAGCTGCACACTGACACCCTTGGACATCCCTGGTCTAGTACAGGTAGCGCTCTGACACCCTCGGCCGTTCCTGGCCTAGTACAGGGAGCACGCTGACACCCTCGGCTGTCCCTGGTCTAGTACAGGCAGCGTGCTGACACCCTCAGCTGTCCCTGGTCTACTACAGGCAGCGCGCTGTCACCCTCGGCCGTCCTTGGTTTAGTACAAGCAGGGCGCTGACACACTCCACCATCTCTGATTTAGGACAGGCAGTGCGCTGTTACCCTCGGTTGTCCATGGTATAGTACAGGCAGCAAGCTGACACCCTCGGCTGTCCCTGGTCTAGTACAGGCACTGCGCTGACAACCACGGCTGTCCCTGGTCTAGTACAGGCAGCGCGCTGACACTCTCGGCTTTCCCTGGTCTAGTACAGGCAGCGCGCTGACACTATCCGCCATCTCTGGTTTAGGACAGGCTGCGCGCTGACACCGTCCCCAGTCTCTGGTTTAGGACAGGCAGCTCACTGACACCCTCGGCTGTCCATGGTTTAGTACAGGCAGCACGCTGATACCCTCAGCTGTCCCTAGTTTAGGACAGCAGCGTGCTGACACCCTCGGCTGACTCTGGTTTAGGACAGCCAGCGCGCTGACACCCTCGGCTGTCCCTGATCTAGTACAGGTAGCGTGCTGACTCCCTCGGCGGTCCATGGTCTAGTACAGGCAGCGCACTGACACCCTCCGCCATCTCTGGTTTAGTACAGGCAGCGCACTGACACCGTCCACCGTCTCTGATTTAGTACAGGCAGCACGCTGATACCCTCAGCTGTCCCTAGTTTAGGACAGGCAGCGTGCTGACACCCTCGGCTGACCCTGGTTTAGGACAGCCAGCGCGCTGACACCCTCGGCTGTCCCTGGTCTAGTACAGGTAGCGTGCTGTCACCCTCGGCTGTCCATGGTCTAGTGCAGGCAGAGCGCTGAGACCCACAGCTGTCCCTGGTCTAGTACAGGCAGTGCGCTGACACACTCGGCTATCCCAGTTCTAGTACAGGCAGCAGGCTGACACCCACGGCCGTCACCTCTTTAGTACCAGCAGACCGCTGACACGCTCGGCTGTCCCTGCTCTAGTACAGGCAGCATGCAGACACCCTCGGCTGTCCTTGGTTTAGTACAAGCAGTGCGCTGACACCCTCCGCCATCTCTGATTTAGGACAGGCAGCGCGGTTTTACCCTCGGCTGTCCCTGGTTTAGGACAGGAAGCGTGCTGTTACCCGCGGCTGTCCCTGGTCCAGGGCAATCAACACGATGACACCCGTGGCTGTCCCTGGTCTAGTACAGGCAGCGTGCTGACACCCTCGGCTTTCCCTGGTCTAGTACAGACAGCGCGCCGACACCCTTGGCAGTCCCTGGTCTAGTACAGGCAGCGCGCTGACACCCTCCGCCATCTCTGGTTTAGTACAAGCTGCACACTGACACCCTTGGTCATCCCTGGTCTAGTACAGGTAGCGCAATGACACCCTTGGCCGTTCCTGGACTAGTACAGGGAGCACGCTGACACCCTCGGCTGTCCCTGGTCTAGTACAGGCAGCGCGCTGACACCCTCGGCTGTCCCTGGTCTAGTACAGGCAGCGCGCTGTCACCCTCGGACGTCCTTGGTTTAGTACAAGCAGCGCGCTGACACCCTCCGCCAGCTCTGATTTAGGACAGGCAGCGCGCTGTTACCCTCGGTTGTCACTTTAGCAGCACAAGCAGTGCGCTGACACCTGCGGCGGTCCCTGGTCTAGTACAGGCAGCATGCTGACACCCGCTGCGGTCCCTGGTTTAGGACAGGCAGCATGCTGTCGACCTCGGCCATCCAAGGTCTAGTACAGGCAGCAATCTGACACCCTCGGCTGTCCCTGGTGTAGTACAGGCAGTGAGCTGACAACCACGGCTGTCCCTGGTCTAGTACAGGCAGTGCACTGACACCCTCCACTGTCTCTGGTTTAGGACAGGCAGCTTGCTGACTCCGTCCCAGTCTCTGGTTTAGTACAGGCAGCTCACTGACACCCTTGGCTGACCCTGGTTTAGGACAGCGAGCGCGCTGACACCCTCGGCTGTCCCTGATCTAGTACAGGTAGCGTGCTGATACCCTCGGCTGTCCATGGTCTAATACAGGCAGCGCACTGACAACCTCTGCCGTCACTGGTTTAGGACAGGCAGCGCACTGACACCGTCCACCATCTCTGGTTTAGTACAGGCAGCTCACTGACACCCTCGGCTGTCCATGGTTTAGTACAGGCAGCGCACTGTTACCCGCAGCTGTCCCTAGTTTAGGACAGGCAGTGTGCTGACACCCTCGGTTGTCCCTGATTTAGGACAGCCAGCGCGCTGACACCCTCGGCTGCCCCTGGTCTAGTACAGGCAGCGTGCAGACACCCTCGGCTGTCCTTGGTTTAGTACAAGCAGCGCGCTGACACCCTCCGCCATCTCTGATTTAGGACAGGCAGTGCGCTTTTACCCTCGGCTGTCCCTGATTTAGCACAGGCAGTGTGCTGTTAACGGCGGCTGTCCCTGGTTCAGGACAGGCAACACGCTGACACCCTCGGCTGTCCCTGGTCTAGTACAGACAGCGCGCCGACACCCTTGGCAGTCCCTGGTCTAGTACAGGCAGCGCGCTGACACTCTCAGCTGTCCCTGGTCTAGTATAGGCAGCATGCTGACACCCTCCGCTGTCTCTTGTTTAGGATTGGCAGCATGCTGACACCCTCCACCGTCTCTGGTCTAGTACAAGCAGCGTGCTGACACCCTCCACCATCTCTGATTTAGGACAGGCAGCGCGCTTTTACCCTCGGCTGCCCCTGGTTCAGGACAGGCAACGCGCTGACACCCTCGGCTGTCCCTGGTCCAGGACAAGCAACACGCTGACACCCGCGGCTGTCCCTGGTCTAGTACAGGCAGCGTGCTGACACCCTCGGCTTTCCCTGGTCTAGTACAGACAGCACGCCAACACCCTTGGCTGTCCCTGGTCTAGCACAGGCAGCGCGCTGACACTCTCAGCTGTCCCTGGTCTAGTATAGGCAGCACGCTGACACCCTCCGACATCTCTGGTTCAGTACAAGCTGCACACTGACACCCTTGGACATCCCTGGTCTAGTACAGGTAGCGCTCTGACACCCTCGGCCGATCCTGGCCTAGTACAGGGAGCACGGTAACACCCTTGGCTGTCCCTGGTCTAGTACAGGCTATGTGCTGACACTCTCGGCTGTCCCTGGTCTACTACAGGCAGCGTGCTGTCACCCTCGGCCGTCCTTGGTTTAGTACAAGCAGGGCGCTGACACACTCCGCCATCTCTGATTTAGGACAGGCAGTGCGCTGTTACCCTCGGTTGTCCATGGTATAGTACAGGCAGCAAGCTGACACCCTCGGCTGTCCCTGATCTAGTACAGGTAGCATGCTGACTCCCTCGGTGGTCCATGGTCTAGTACAGGCAGCGCACTGACACCGTCCACCGTCTCTGATTTAGTGCAGGCAGCACGCTGATACCCTCAGCTGTCCCTAGTTTAGGACAGGCAGCGTGCTGACACCCTCGGCTGATCCTGGTTTAGGACAGCCAGCGCGCTGACACCCACGGCCGTCACCTCTTTAGTACCAGCAGACCGCTGACACGCTCGGCTGTCCCTGCTCTAGTACAGGCAGCATGCAGACACCCTCGGCTGTCCTTGGTTTAGTACAAGCAGTGCGTTGACACCCTCCGCCATCTCTGATTTAGGACAGGCAGCGCGGTTTTACCCTCGGCTGTCCCTGGTTTAGGACAGGAAGCGTGCTGTTACCCGCGGCTGTCCCTGGTCCAGGGCAATCAACACGATGACACCCGTGGCTGTCCCTGGTCTGGTACAGGCAGCGTGCTGACACCCTCGGCTTTCCCTGGTCTAGTACAGACAGCGTGCCGACACCCTTGGCAGTCCCTGGTCTAGTACAGGCAGCGCGCTGACACCCTCCACCATCTCTGGTTTAGTACAAGCTGCACACTGACACCCTTGGTCATCCCTGGTCTAGTACAGGTAGCGCAATGACACCCTTGGCCGTTCCTGGCCTAGTACAGGGAGCACGCTGACACCCTCGGACGTCCTTGGTTTAGTACAAGCAGCGCGCTGACACCCTCCGCCAGCTCTGATTTAGGACAGGCAGCGCGCTGTTACCCTCGGTTGTCACTTTTGCAGCACAAGCAGTGCGCTGACACCTGCGGCGGTCCCTGGTCTAGTACAGGCAGCAATCTGACACCCTCGGCTGTCCCTGGTGTAGTACAGGCAGTGAGCTGACAACCACGGCTGTCCCTGGTCTAGTACAGGCAGCACGCTGACACTCTCAGCAGTCCCTTGTCTAGTACAAGCAGTGCACTGACACCCTCCACCGTCTCTGGTTTAGGACAGGCAGCTTGCTGACTCCGTCCCAGTCGCTGGTTTAGTACAGGCAGCTCACTGACACCCTCGGCTGACCCTGGTTTAGGACAGCAGCGTGCTGACACCCTCGGCTGACCCTGGTTTAGGACAGCCAGCGCGCTGACACCCTCGGCTGTCCCTGATCTAGTACAGGTAGCGTGCTGATACCCTCGGCTGTCCATGGTCTAGTACAGGCAGCGCACTGACAACCTCTGCCGTCACTGGTTTAGGACAGGCAGCGCACTGACACCGTCCACCATCTCTGGTTTAGTACAGGCAGCTCACTGACACCCTCGGCTGTCCATGGTTTAGTACAGGCAGCGCACTGTTACCCGCAGCTGTCCCTAGTTTAGGACAGGCAGTGTGCTGACACCCTCGGCTGTCCCTGATTTAGGACAGCCAGCGCGCTGACCCCTCGGCTGTCCCTGGTCTAGTACAGGCAGCGCGCAGACATCCTCAGCTGTCCTTGGTTTAGTACAAGCAGCGCGCTGACACCCTCCGCCATCTCTGATTTAGGACAGGCAGTGCGCTTTTACCCTCGGCTGTCCCTGATTTAGCACAGGCAGTGTGCTGTTAACGGCGGCTGTCCCTGGTCCAGGGCCAGCAACACGCTGACACCCGTGGCTGTCCCTAGTCTAGTACAGGCAGCGTGCTGACACCCTCGGCTTTCCCTGGTCTAGTACAGACAGCGCGCCGACACCCTTGGCAGTCCCTGGACTCGTACAGGCAGCGCGCTGACACTCTCGGCAGTCCCTGGTCTAGTACATGCAACGCGCTGACACTCTCGGCTGTCCCTGGTCTAGAATAGGCAGCGCGCTGACACCCTCCACCGTCTCTGGTTTAGTACAGGCAGCTCACTGACACCCTTGGCTGTCCATGGTTTGGTACAGGCAAGCGCTGTTACCCGCAGCTGTCCCTAGTTTAGGACAGGCAGTGTGCTGACACCCTCGGCTGTCCCTGGTTTAGGACAGCCAGCGCGCTGACACCCTCGACTGTCCCTGGTCTAGTACAGGCAACGCGCAGACACCCTCGGTTATCCTTGGTTTAGTAGAAACAGTGCGCTGACACCCTCCGCCATCTCTGATTTAGGACAGGCAGTGCGCTTTTACTCTCGGCTGCCCCTGGTCTAGTACAGGCAGCGTGCTGACACCCTCGGCTTTCCCTGGTCTAGTACAGACAGCGTGCCGACACCATTGGCAGTCCCTGGTCTAGTACAGGCAGCACGCTTTTACCCTCGGCTGTCCCTGGTTTAGCATAGGCAGCGTGCTGCTACCCGCGGCTGTCCCTGTTTAAGGACAGGCAACACGCTGACACTCTCAGCTGTCCCTGGTTTGGAATTGGCAGCGCGCTGACACCCTCCACCGTCTCTGGTTTAGTACAGGCAGCTCACTGACACCCTTGGCTGTCCATGGTTTAGTACAGGCAGCGCTCTGACACCCTCAGCTATCCTTGGTTTAGTACAAGCAGCGCGCTGTCACCCTCGGCCGTCCTTGGTTTAGTACAAGCAGGGCGCTGACACACTCCGCCATCTCTGATTTAGGACAGGCAGTGCGCTGTTACCCTCGGTTGTCCCAGGTCTAGTACAGGCAGCAAGCTGACACTCTCGGCTCTCCCTGGTCTAGTACAGGCACTGCGCTGACAACCACGGTTGTCCCTGGTCTAGTACAGGCAGTGCGCTGACACTCTCGGCTGTCCCTGGTCTAGTACAGGCAGTGCGCTGACACTCTCCGCCGTCTCTGGATTAGGACAGGCTGCGCGTTGACACCGTTCCCAGTCTCTGGTTTAGTACAGGCAGCTCACTGACACCCTCGGCTGTCCATGGTTTAGTACAGGCAGCGGGCTGATACCCTCAGCTGTCCCTAGTTTAGGACAGCAGTGTGCTGACACCCTCGGCTGACCCTGGTTTAGGACAGCCAGCGCGCTGACACCCTCGGCTGTCCCTGATCTAGTACAGGTAGCGTGCTGACTCCCTCGGCCTTCCCAGGTCTAGTACAGGCAGCAATCTGACACCCTCGGCTGTCCCTGGTCTAGTACAGGCAGTGAGCTGACAACCACGGCTGTCCCTGGTGTAGTACAGGCAGCGCGCTGACACTCTCGGCTGTCCCTGGTCTAGTACAGGCAGTGCACTGACACCCTCCACCGTCTCTGGTTTAGGACAGGCAGCGTGCTGACTCCGTCCCCAATCTCTGGTTTAGTACAGGCAGCTCACTGACACCCTCGGCTGTCCCTGGTTTAGTACAGGCTGCGCACTGATACCGTCAGCTGTCCCTAGTTGAGGACAGCAGCGTGCTGACACCCTCAGCTGTCCCTGATCTAGTACAGGTAGCGTGCTGACACCCTCGGCTATCCATGGTCTAGTACAGGCAGTGCACTGACACCCTCCGCCGTCACTGGTTTAGGACAGGCAGCGCACTGATACCGTCCACCGTCTCTGGTTTAGTACAGGCAGCGCGCTGTTACCCGCAGCTGTCCCTAGTTTAGGACAGGCAGTGTGCTGACACCCTCGGCTGTCCCTGGTTTAGGACAGCCCGTGTGCTGATACCCTCGGCTGTCCATGGTCTAGTACAGGCAGTGCACTGACACCCTCCACCGTCACTGGTTTAGGACAGGCAGCGCACTGACACCGTCCACCGTCTCTGCTTTAGTACAGGCAGATCACTGTTACCCGCAGCTGTCCCTAGTTTAGGACAGGCAGTGTGCTGACACCCTCGGCTGTTCCTGGTTCAGGACAGGCAACACGCTGACACCCTCAGCTGTCCCTGGTCCAGGGCAAGCAACACGCTGACACCCGCGGCTGTCCATGGTCTAGTACAGGCAGCGTCCTGACACCCTCGGCTTTCCCTGGTCTAGTACAGACAGCGCGCCGACACCCTTGGCAGTCCCTGGTCAAGTACTGGCAGCGTGCCCTCACCCTCTGCAGTCTCTGGTTTAGGATTGGCAGCGTGCTGACACCCTTGGCTGTCCATGGTTTAGTACAGGCAGTTCGCTGTTACCCGCAGCTGTCCCTAGTTTAGTACAAGCAGCGCGCTGACACCCTCCGCCATCTCTGATTTAGGACAGGCAGCGCGCTTTTACCCTCGGCAGTCTCTGGTTTAGCATAGGCAGCGTGCTGCTACCCGCGGCTGTCCCTGTTTAAGGACAGGCAACACGCTGACACCCTCAGTTGTCCCTGGTTTGGAATTGGCAGCGCGCTGACACCCTCCACCGTCTCTGGTTTAGTACAGGCAGCTCACTGACACCCTTGGCTGTCCATGGTTTAATACAGGCAGCGCTCTGACACCCTCAGCTATCCTTGGTTTAGTACAAGCAGTGCGCTGAAACCCTCCGCCATCTCTGATTTAGGACAGGCAACGCGCTGACACCGTCAGCTGTCCCTGGTCCAGGGCAAACAACACGCTGACACCCGCGGCTGTCCCTGGTCTAGTACAGGCAGCGCTCTGACACCCTCAGCTATCCTTGGTTTAGTACAAGCAGCGCGCTGACACCCTCCGCCATCTCTGATTTAGGACAGGCAGCGCGCTTTTACACTCAGCTGTCCCTGGTTTAGGACAGGCAGCGTGCTGTTTCCCGCAGCTGTCCCTGGTTCAGGACAGGCAATTCGCTGACACCCTCGGCTGTCCCTGGTCTAGTACAGGCAGCGTGCTGACACCCTCGGCTTTCCCTGGTCTAGTACAGACAGCGCGCCGACACCCTTGGCAGTCCCTGGTCTAGTACAGGCAGCGCGCTGACACCCTCCGCCATCTCTGGTTTAGGATTGGCAGCGCGCTGACACTCTCAACTGTCCCTGGTCTAATATCGGCAGCGTGCTGACACCCTCCGCCATCTCTGGTTTAGGATTGGCAGCGCGCTGACACCCTCCACCGTCTCTGGTTTAGTACAGGCAGCTCACTGACACCCTTGGCTGTCCATGGTTTAGTACAGGCAGCGCTCTGACACCCTCAGCTATCCTTGGTTTAGTACAAGCAGCGCGCTGACACCCTCCGCCATCTCTGATTTAGGACAGGCAGCGCGCTTTTACACTCAGCTGTCCCTGGTTTAGGACAGGCAGCGTGCTGTTTCCCGCAGCTGTCCCTGGTTCAGGACAGGCAATTCGCTGACACCCTCGGCTGTCCCTGGTCTAGTACAGGCAGCGTGCTGACACCCTCGGCTTTCCGTGGTCTAGTACAGACAGTGCGCCGACACCCTCCGCTGTCCCTGGTCTAGTATAGGCAGTGCGCTGACACTCTCGGCTGTCCCTGGTCTAGTGCAGGTAGCGCGCTGACACCCTCGGCTGTTCCTGGTCTAGTACAGGCAGCGCGCTGTCACCCTCGGCTGTCCCTGGTCTAGTACAGGCAGCGCGCTGTCAGCCTCGGCCGTCCTTGGTTTAGAACAAGCAGCACGCTGACACAATCCGCCGTCTCTGATTTAGGACAGGCAGTGCGCTTCTACTCTCGGTTGGCCCAGGTTAAGTACAGGCAGCAAGCTGACATCCTCGGCTGTCCCTTGTCTAGTACAGGCAGTGCGCTGACAACTATGGCTGTGCCTGGTCTAGTACAGGCAGTGCGCTGACACTCTCGGCTGTCCCTGGTCTAGTACAGGCAGCGCGCTGACACCCTCCGCCGTCTCTGGTTTAGGACAGGCAGCGCGCTGTCACCGTCCCAAGTCTCTCGTTTAGTACATGCAGCTCACTGACACCCTCAACTGTCCATGGTTTAGTACAGGCAGCGCGCTGATACCGTCAGCTGTCCCTAGTTTAGGACAGCAGCGTGCTGAAACCCTTGGCTGACCCTGGTTTAGGACAGCCAGCGCGCTGACACCCTCGGCTGTCCCTGATCTAGTACAGGTAGCGTGCTGATACCCTTGGCTGTCCATGGTCTAGTACAGGCAGCGCATTGACACCCTCCTCCATCACTGGTTTAGGACAGGCAGCGCACTGACACCGTCCACCGTCTCTGGTTTAGTACAGCAGCTCACTGACACCCTCGGCTGTCAATGGTTTAGGACAGGCAGTTCGCTGTTACCCTCAGCTGTCCCTAGTTTAGGACAGGCAGTGTGCTGACACCCTCGGCTGTCCCTGGTTTAGGACAGCCAGTGCGCTGACACCCTCGGCTGTCCCTGATCTAGTACAGGTAGCGTGCTGACACCCTTGGCTGTCCCTGGTCTAGTGCAGGCAGAGCGCGGACACCCGCGGCTGTCCCTGGTCTAGTACAGGCAGCGCACTGACACACTTGGCTATCCCTGTTCTAGTACAGGCATCAGGCTGACACCCACGGCTGTCACTTCTTTAGTACCAGCAGACCGCTGACACCCTCGGCTGTCCCTGCTCTAGTACAGGCAGCGCGCAGACACCCTCGGCAGTCATTGGATTAGGACAAGCAGTGCACTGACACCCTCCGCCATCTCTGAATTAGGACAGCCAGCGCGCTTTTACCCTCGGCAGTCCCTGGTTTAGGACAGGAAGCGTGCTGTTACCCGCGGCTGTCCATGGTCCAGGGCAAGCAACACGCTGACACCCGCGGCTGTCCCTGGTCTAGTACAGGCAGCACGCTGACACCCTCGGCCATCTCTGGTTTAGTACAGGCTGCACACTGACACCCTTGGACATCCCTGGTCTAGTACAGGTAGCGTGCTGACACCCTTGGCCGTTCCTGGACTAGTACAGGGAGCACACTGACACCCTCGGCTGTCCCTGGTCTAGTACAGGCAGCGCGCTGACACCCTCGGTTGTCATTTTTGTAGCACAAGCAGTGCGCTGACACCCGCGGCGGCCCCTGGTCTAGTACAGGCAGCATGCTGACACCCTCGGCTGTCCCTGGTCTAGTACAGGCAGTGAGCTGACAACCACGGCTGTCCCTGGTCTAGTACAGGCAGCGCGCTGAAACTCTCAGCTGTCCCTGGTCTAGTACAGGCAGCGCACTGACACCCTCCGCCGTCACTGGTTTAGGACAGGCAGATCACTGACACCCTCGGCTGTCCTTGGTTTAGAACAGGCTGCGCGCTGTTACCCGCAGCTGTCCCTAGTTTAGGACAGCAGTGTGCTGACACCCTCGGCTGTCCCTGGTTTAGGACAGCCAGCGCGCTGACACCGTCGGCTGTCCCTGGTCCAGTACAGGCAGCACGCTAAGACCCTCCACCGTCCCTGGTTTAGGACAGTCAGCGCGCTGACACCGTCCTCAGTCTCTGGTTTAGTACAGGCAGCTCACTGACACCCTCGGCTGTCCATGGTTTAGTACAGGCAGCGCACTGATACCGTCAGCTGTCCCTAGTTTAGGACAGCAGCGTGCTCACACCTTCGGCTGACCCTGGTTTAGGACAGCCAGCGCTCTGACACCCTCGGCTGTCCCTGATCTAGTACAGGTAGCGTGCTGATACCCTTGGCTGTCCATGGTCTAGTACAGGCAGCGCATTGACACCCTCCTCCATCACTGGTTTAGGACAGGCAGCGCACTGACACCATCCACCGTCTCTGGTTTAGTACAGGCAGCTCACTGACACCCTTGGCTGTCCATGGTTTAGTACAGGCAGCGCTCTGACACCCTCAGCTATCCTTGGTTTAGTACAAGCAGCGCGCTGACACCCTCCGCCATCTCTGATTTAGGACAGGCAGCGCGCTTTTACACTCAGCTGTCCCTGGTTTAGGACAGGCAGCGTGCTGTTTCCCGCAGCTGTCCCTGGTTCAGGACAGGCAATTCGCTGACACCCTCGGCTGTCCCTGGTCTAGTACAGGCAGCGTGCTGACACCCTCGGCTTTCCCTGGTCTAGTACAGACAGTGCGCCGACACCCTCCGCTGTCCCTGGTCTAATATAGGCAGTGCGCTGACACTCTCGGCTGTCCCTGGTCTAGTGCAGGTAGCGCGCTGACACCCTCGGCTGTTCCTGGCCTAGTACAGGGAGCACGCTGACACCCTCGGCTGCCCCTGGTCTAGTACAGGCAGCGCGCTGTCACCCTCAGCTGTCCCTGGTTTAGGACAGGCAGCGTGCTGTTTCCCGCAGCTGTCCCTGGTTCAGGACAGGCAATTCGCTGACACCCTCGGCTGTCCCTGGTCTAGTACAGGCAGCGTGCTGACACCCTCGGCTTTCCGTGGTCTAGTACAGACAGTGCGCCGACACCCTCCGCTGTCCCTGGTCTAGTATAGGCAGTGCGCTGACACTCTCGGCTGTCCCTGGTCTAGTGCAGGTAGCGCGCTGACACCCTCGGCTGTTCCTGGTCTAGTACAGGCAGCGCGCTGTCACCCTCGGCTGTCCCTGGTCTAGTACAGGCAGCGCGCTGTCAGCCTCGGCCGTCCTTGGTTTAGAACAAGCAGCACGCTGACACAATCCGCCGTCTCTGATTTAGGACAGGCAGTGCGCTTCTACTCTCGGTTGGCCCAGGTTAAGTACAGGCAGCAAGCTGACATCCTCGGCTGTCCCTTGTCTAGTACAGGCAGTGCGCTGACAACTATGGCTGTGCCTGGTCTAGTACAGGCAGTGCGCTGACACTCTCGGCTGTCCCTGGTCTAGTACAGGCAGCGCGCTGACACCCTCCGCCGTCTCTGGTTTAGGACAGGCAGCGCGCTGTCACCGTCCCAAGTCTCTCGTTTAGTACATGCAGCTCACTGACACCCTCAACTGTCCATGGTTTAGTACAGGCAGCGCGCTGATACCGTCAGCTGTCCCTAGTTTAGGACAGCAGCGTGCTGAAACCCTTGGCTGACCCTGGTTTAGGACAGCCAGCGCGCTGACACCCTCGGCTGTCCCTGATCTAGTACAGGTAGCGTGCTGATACCCTTGGCTGTCCATGGTCTAGTACAGGCAGCGCATTGACACCCTCCTCCATCACTGGTTTAGGACAGGCAGCGCAC
Organism: Isurus oxyrinchus; assembly: GCA_026770705.1. Classification (NCBI taxonomy): domain Eukaryota; kingdom Metazoa; phylum Chordata; class Chondrichthyes; order Lamniformes; family Lamnidae; genus Isurus; species Isurus oxyrinchus. Next base: position 5,365,651 of record JANJGN010000036.1, read on the forward strand.
TGACACCGTCCACCGTCTCTGGTTTAGTACAGCAGCTCACTGACACCCTCGGCTGTCAATGGTTTAGGACAGGCAGTTCGCTGTTACCCTCAGCTGTCCCTAGTTTAGGACAGGCAGTGTGCTGACACCCTCGGCTGTCCCTGGTTTAGGACAGCCAGTGCGCTGACACCCTCGGCTGTCCCTGATCTAGTACAGGTAGCGTGCTGACACCCTTGGCTGTCCCTGGTCTAGTGCAGGCAGCGCACTGACACACTTGGCTATCCCTGTTCTAGTACAGGCATCAGGCTGACACCCACGGCCGTCACTTCTTTAGTACCAGCAGACCGCTGACACCCTCGGCTGTCCCTGCTCTAGTACAGGCAGCGCGCAGACACCCTCGGCAGTCATTGGATTAGTACAAGCAGTGCACTGACACCCTCCGCCATCTCTGAATTAGGACAGGCAGCGCGCTTTTACCCTCGGCAGTCCCTGGTTTAGGACAGGAAGCGTGCTGTTACCCGCGGCTGTCCATGGTCCAGGGCAAGCAACACGCTGACACCCGCGGCTGTCCCTGGTCTAGTACAGGCAGCACGCTGACACCCTCGGCCATCTCTGGTTTAGTACAGGCTGCACACTGACACCCTTGGACATCCCTGGTCTAGTACAGGTAGCGTGCTGACACCCTTGGCCGTTCCTGGACTAGTACAGGGAGCACACTGACACCCTCGGCTGTCCCTGGTCTAGTACAGGCAGCGCGCTGACACCCTCGGTTGTCATTTTTGTAGCACAAGCAGTGCGCTGACACCCGCGGCGGCCCCTGGTCTAGTACAGGCAGCATGCTGACACCCTCGGCTGTCCCTGGTCTAGTACAGGCAGTGAGCTGACAACCACGGCTGTCCCTGGTCTAGTACAGGCAGCGCGCTGAAACTCTCAGCTGTCCCTGGTCTAGTACAGGCAGCGCACTGACACCCTCCGCCGTCACTGGTTTAGGACAGGCAGCGCACTGACACCGTCCACCGTCTCTGGTTTAGTACAGGCAGATCACTGACACCCTCGGCTGTCCTTGGTTTAGAACAGGCTGCGCGCTGTTACCCGCAGCTGTCCCTAGTTTAGGACAGCAGTGTGCTGACACCCTCGGCTGTCCCTGGTTTAGGACAGCCAGCGCGCTGACACCGTCGGCTGTCCCTGGTCCAGTACAGGCAGCACGCTAAGACCCTCCACCGTCCCTGGTTTAGGACAGTCAGCGCGCTGACACCATCCTCAGTCTCTGGTTTAGTACAGGCAGCTCACTGACACCCTCGGCTGTCCATGGTTTAGTACAGGCAGCGCACTGATACCGTCAGCTGTCCCTAGTTTAGGACAGCAGCGTGCTGACACCTTCGGCTGACCCTGGTTTAGGACAGCCAGCGCGCTGACACCCTCGGCTGTCCCTGATCTAGTACAGGTAGCGTGCTGATACCCTTGGCTGTCCATGGTCTAGTACAGGCAGCGCATTGACACCCTCCTCCATCACTGGTTTAGGACAGGCAGCGCACTGACACCATCCACCGTCTCTGGTTTAGTACAGGCAGCTCACTGACACCCTTGGCTGTCCATGGTTTAGTACAGGCAGCGCTCTGACACCCTCAGCTATCCTTGGTTTAGTACAAGCAGCGCGCTGACACCCTCCGCCATCTCTGATTTAGGACAGGCAGCGCGCTTTTACACTCAGCTGTCCCTGGTTTAGGACAGGCAGCGTGCTGTTTCCCGCAGCTGTCCCTGGTTCAGGACAGGCAATTCGCTGACACCCTCGGCTGTCCCTGGTCTAGTACAGGCAGCGTGCTGACACCCTCGGCTTTCCCTGGTCTAGTACAGACAGTGCGCCGACACCCTCCGCTGTCCCTGGTCTAATATAGGCAGTGCGCTGACACTCTCGGCTGTCCCTGGTCTAGTGCAGGTAGCGCGCTGACACCCTCGGCTGTTCCTGGCCTAGTACAGGGAGCACGCTGACACCCTCGGCTGCCCCTGGTCTAGTACAGGCAGCGCGCTGTCACCCTCAGCTGTCCCTGGTCTAGTATAGGCAGCGTGCTCTCACCCTCCGCCGTCTCTGGTTTAGGCTTGGCAGCTCACTGACACCCTTGGCTGTCCATGGTTTAGTACAGGCAGCGCGCAGGCACCCTCCACCATCTCTGATTTAGGACAGGCAGCGCACTTTTACCTGCAGCTGTCCCTGGTTCAGGACAGGCAGCGTGCTGTTACCCGCGGCTGTCCCTGGTCCAGGGCAAGCAACGCGCTGACACCCTTGGCTGTCCCTGGTTTAGTACAGGCAGCTCACTGACACACTTGGCTGTCCATGGTTTAGTACAGGCAGCTCACTGACACACTTGGCTTTCCCTCGTCTAGTACAGGCAGTGCGCTGACGCTCTCGGCTGTCCCTGGTATAGTATAGGCAGCGTGCTCTCACCCTCCGCCGTCTCTGGTTTAGGATTGGCAGCACACTGACACCCTCCAGCATCTCTGGTTTAGTACAAGCAGCGCGCTAACACCCTCCGCCATCTCTGATTTAGGACAGGCAGCGCGCTTTTACCCTCGGCTGTCCCTGGTTTAGGACAGGCAGCGCACTGACAGCCTCGGCCATCTCTGGTTTAGTACAAGCTGCACAATGACACCCTTGGACATCCCTGGTCTAGTACAGGTAGCGCGCTGACACCTTCAGCTGTTCCTGGCCTAGTACATGGAGCACGCTGACACCCTCGGCTGTCCCTGGTCTAGTACAGGCAGCGCGCTGACACCCTCGGCTGTTCCTGGCCTAGTACATGGAGCACGCAGACACCCTCGGCTGTCCCTGGTCTAGTACAGGCAGCGCGCTGACACCCTCGGCTGTCCCTGGTCTAGTACAGGCAGCGCGCTGACACCCTCGGCTGTCCCTGGTCTAGTACAGGCAGCTCACTGACACCCTCGGCTTCCATGGTTTATTACAGGCAGCGCGCTGATACCCTCAGCTGTCCTTAGTTTAGGACAGCAGCGTGATGACACCCTCGGCTGTCCCTGATCTAGTACAGGTAGCGTGCTGACACCCTCGGCTGTCCATGGACTAGTACAGGCAGCGCACTGACACCCTCCGCCATCACTGGTTTAGGACAGGCAGCACACCACACCGTCCAACGTCTCTGGTTTAGTACAGGCAGATCACTGACACCCTCGGCTGTCCATGGTTTGGTACAGGCAGCGCGCTGTTACCCGCAGCTGTCCCTAGTTTAGGACAGGCAGTGTGCTGACACCCTCGGCTGTCCCTGGTCTAGTAAAGGCAGCACGCTGAGAGCCTCCACCGTATCTGGTTTAGGACAGGCAGAGCGCTGACACCATCCCCAGTCTCTGGTTTAGTACAGGCAGCTCACTTACACCCTCGACTGTCCATGGTTTAGTACAGGCAGCGCGCTGATACCCTCAGCTGTCCCTGATTTAGGACAGCCAGCGCGCTGACACACTCGGCTGTCCCTGGTCTAGTACAGGCAGCGCGCAGACACCCTCGGCTGTCCCTGGTCTAGTACAGGCAGCGAGCAGACACCCCCCGCCATCTCTGATTTAGGAGAGGCAGCGTGCTGTTACCCGCGGCTGTCCCTGGCTCAGGACAGGCAACACGCTGACACCCTCGGCTGTCCCTGGTCCAGGGTAAGCAACACGCTGACACCCGCGGCTGTCCCTGGTCTAGTACAGGCAGCGCGCTGACACTCTCGGCTGTCCCTGGTCTAGTACAGGCAGCGTGCTGACACCCTCGGCTTTCCCTGGTCCAGTACAGACAGCACGCTGACACTCTCGGCTGTCCCTGGTCTAGTACAGGCAGCGTGCTGACACTCTCGGCTGTCCCTGGTCTAGTATAGGCAGCGTGCTCTCACCCTCTGCCGTCTCTGGTTTAGGATTGGCAGCGCGCTGACACCCTCCACCGTCTCTGGTTTAGTACAGGCAGCTCACTGACACCCTTGGCTATCCTTGGTTTAGTACAAGCAGCGCGCTGACACCCTCCACCATCTCTGATTTAGGACAGGCAGTGCACTTTTACCCACGGCTGTCCCTGGTTTAGGAGAGGCAGCGTGCTGTTTCCCGCGGCTTTCCCTGGTCTAGTACAGACAGCATGCCAACACCCTTGGCTGTCCCTGGTCTAGTACAGGCAGCGCGCTGACACCCTCAGCTGTCCCTGGTCTAGTACAGGCAGCGCGCTGTCACCCTCGGCCGTCCTTGGTTTAGTACAAGCAGCGTGCTGACGCACTCCGCCATCTCTGATTTAGCACAGGCAGCGCGCTGTTACCCTCGGTTCTCACTTTTTTAGCACAAGCAGCGCACTGACACCCGCGGCGGTCCCTGGTCTAGTACAGGCAGCACGCTGACACCCGCAGCGGTCCCTGGTTTAGGACAGGCAGCACGCTGTCGACCTCGGCCGTCCCAGGTCAAGTACAGGCAGCAATCTGACACCCTCAGCTGTCCCTGGTCTAGTACAGGCAGTGCGCTGACAGCCACGGCAGTCCCTGGTCTAGTACAGGCAGCGCGCTGACACTCTCGGCTGTCCCTGGTATAATACAGGCAGCGCGCTGACACACTCCACCGTCTCTGGTTTAGGACAGGCAGCGCGCTGACACCGTCCTCAGTCTCTGGTTTAGTACAGGCAGCACACTGACACCCTTGGCTTCCATGGTTTAGTACAGGCAGCGCACTGATACCCTCAGCTGTCCCTAGTTTAGGACAGCAGCGTGCTGACACCCTCGGCTGACCCTGGTTTAGGACAGACAGCGCGCTGACACCCTCGGCTGTCCCTGATCTAGTACAGGTAGCGTGCTGACACCCTCGGACATCCATGGTCTAGTACAGGCAGCGCACTGACACCCTCCACCATCTCTGGTTTAGGACAGGCAGCGCACTGACACCATCCACCGTCTCTGGTTTAGTACAGGCAGCTCACTGACACCCTCGGCTGTTCATGGTTTAGTACAGGCAGCGCGCTGTTACTCTCAGCTGTCCCTAGTTTAGGACAGGCAGCATGCTGACACCCACTGCCGTCACTTCTTTAGTACCAGCAGACCGCTGACACCCTCGGTTGTCCCTGGTCTAGTACAGGCAGCGCGCCGACACCCTCGGCTGTCCTTGGTTTAGGACAGGCAGTGCGCTGACACTGTCCACCTTTTCTGGTTTAGTACAGGCAGCTCACTGACACCCTTGGCTGTCCCTGGTTCAGTACAGGCAGCACGCTGATAGCCTCAGCTGTCCCTAGTTTAGGGCAGGCAGCACGCTGACACCCTCGGCTGTCCATGGTCTAGTACAGGCAGCGCGTTGACACTCTCGGCTGTCCCTGGTCTAGTACAGGCAGCGCGCTGACACCCTCCGACGGCTCTGGTTTAGGACAGGCAGCGCGCTGACACCATCCACCATCTCTGGTTCAGTACAGGCAGCTCACTGACACCCTTGGCTGTCCATGGTTTACTACAGGCAGCGGGCTGATAGCCCAGGCTGTCCCTAGTTTAGGACAGGCAGCACGCTGACACCATCGGCTGTCCATGGTTTAGGACAGCCAGCACGCTGACACCCTTGGACATCCCTGGTCTAGTACAGGTAGCGCGCTGACACCCTCGGCCATTACTGGCCTAGTACAGGGAGCACGCTGACACCCTCGGCTGTCCCTGGTCTAGTACAGGCAGCGCGTTGACTCCCCGGCTGTCCCTGGTCTAATACAGGCAGTGCGCTGTCACCCTTGGCCGTCCTTGGTTTAGTACAAGCAGTGCACTGACACACTTCGACGTCCCTGATTTAGGACAGGCAGCGCACTTTTACCCACGGCTGTCCTTGGTTTAGGAGAGGCAGTGTGCTGTTTCCCGTGGCTGTCCCTGGTTCAGGACAGGCAACACGCTGACACCCTCGGCTGTCCCTGGTCCAGGGCAAGCAACACGCTGACTCCCGCAGCTGTCCCTGGTCTAGTACAGGCAGCGTGCTGACACCCTCGGCTTTCCCTGGTCCAGTACAGACAGCATGCCGACACCCTTGGCTGTCCCTGGTCTAGTACAGGCAGCGCGCTGACACCCTCGGCCATCTCACGTTTAGTACAAGCTGCACAATGACACCCTTGGACATCCCTGGTCTAGTACAGGTAGCGCGCTGACACCCTCGGCCGTTCCTGGCCTCGTACATGGAGCACGCTGACACCCTCGGCTGTCCCTGGTCTAGTACAGGCAGTGCGCTGACACCCTCAGCTGTCCCTGGTCTAGTACAGGCAGCGCGCTGTCACCCTCGGCCGTCCTTGGTTTAGTACAAGCAGCGTGCTGACGCACTCCGCCGTCTCTGATTTAGCACAGGCAGCGCGCTGTTACCCTCGGATCTCACTTTTTTAGCACAAGCAGCGCGCTGACACCCGCGGCGGTCCCTGGTCTAGTACAGGCAGCACGCTGTCGACCTCGGCCGTCCCAGGTCAAGTACAGGCAGCAATCCGACACCCTCAGCTGTCCCTGGTCTAGTACAGGCAGTGCGCTGACAGCCATGGCAGTCCCTGGTCTAGTACAGGCAGCGCGCTGACACCCTCGGCTGTCCCTGGTCTAGTACAGGCAGCTCACTGACACCCTCGGCTTCCATGGTTTATTACAGGCAGCGCGCTGATACCCTCAGCTGTCCTTAGTTTAGGACAGCAGCGTGATGACACCCTCGGCTGTCCCTGATCTAGTACAGGTAGCGTGCTGACACCCTCGGCTGTCCATGGACTAGTACAGGCAGCGCACTGACACCCTCCGCCATCACTGGTTTAGGACAGGCAGCACACCACACCGTCCAACGTCTCTGGTTTAGTACAGGCAGATCACTGACACCCTCGGCTGTCCATGGTTTGGTACAGGCAGCGCGCTGTTACCCGCAGCTGTCCCTAGTTTAGGACAGGCAGTGTGCTGACACCCTCGGCTGTCCCTGGTCTAGTAAAGGCAGCACGCTGAGAGCCTCCACCGTATCTGGTTTAGGACAGGCAGAGCGCTGACACCATCCCCAGTCTCTGGTTTAGTACAGGCAGCTCACTTACACCCTCGACTGTCCATGGTTTAGTACAGGCAGCGCGCTGATACCCTCAGCTGTCCCTGATTTAGGACAGCCAGCGCGCTGACACACTCGGCTGTCCCTGGTCTAGTACAGGCAGCGCGCAGACACCCTCGGCTGTCCCTGGTCTAGTACAGGCAGCGAGCAGACACCCTCCGCCATCTCTGATTTAGGAGAGGCAGCGTGCTGTTACCCGCGGCTGTCCCTGGCTCAGGACAGGCAACACGCTGACACCCTCGGCTGTCCCTGGTCCAGGGTAAGCAACACGCTGACACCCGCGGCTGTCCCTGGTCTAGTACAGGCAGCGCGCTGACACTCTCGGCTGTCCCTGGTCTAGTACAGGCAGCGTGCTGACACCCTCGGCTTTCCCTGGTCCAGTACAGACAGCACGCTGACACTCTCGGCTGTCCCTGGTCTAGTACAGGCAGCGTGCTGACACTCTCGGCTGTCCCTGGTCTAGTATAGGCAGCGTGCTCTCACCCTCTGCCGTCTCTGGTTTAGGATTGGCAGCGCGCTGACACCCTCCACCGTCTCTGGTTTAGTACAGGCAGCTCACTGACACCCTTGGCTATCCTTGGTTTAGTACAAGCAGCGCGCTGACACCCTCCACCATCTCTGATTTAGGACAGGCAGTGCACTTTTACCCACGGCTGTCCCTGGTTTAGGAGAGGCAGCGTGCTGTTTCCCGCGGCTTTCCCTGGTCTAGTACAGACAGCATGCCAACACCCTTGGCTGTCCCTGGTCTAGTACAGGCAGCGCGCTGACACCCTCAGCTGTCCCTGGTCTAGTACAGGCAGCGCGCTGTCACCCTCGGCCGTCCTTGGTTTAGTACAAGCAGCGTGCTGACGCACTCCGCCATCTCTGATTTAGCACAGGCAGCGCGCTGTTACCCTCGGTTCTCACTTTTTTAGCACAAGCAGCGCACTGACACCCGCGGCGGTCCCTGGTCTAGTACAGGCAGCACGCTGACACCCGCAGCGGTCCCTGGTTTAGGACAGGCAGCACGCTGTCGACCTCGGCCGTCCCAGGTCAAGTACAGGCAGCAATCTGACACCCTCAGCTGTCCCTGGTCTAGTACAGGCAGTGCGCTGACAGCCACGGCAGTCCCTGGTCTAGTACAGGCAGCGCGCTGACACTCTCGGCTGTCCCTGGTATAATACAGGCAGCGCGCTGACACACTCCACCGTCTCTGGTTTAGGACAGGCAGCGCGCTGACACCGTCCTCAGTCTCTGGTTTAGTACAGGCAGCACACTGACACCCTTGGCTTCCATGGTTTAGTACAGGCAGCGCACTGATACCCTCAGCTGTCCCTAGTTTAGGACAGCAGCGTGCTGACACCCTCGGCTGACCCTGGTTTAGGACAGACAGCGCGCTGACACCCTCGGCTGTCCCTGATCTAGTACAGGTAGCGTGCTGACACCCTCGGACATCCATGGTCTAGTACAGGCAGCGCACTGACACCCTCCACCATCTCTGGTTTAGGACAGGCAGCGCACTGACACCATCCACCGTCTCTGGTTTAGTACAGGCAGCTCACTGACACCCTCGGCTGTTCATGGTTTAGTACAGGCAGCGCGCTGTTACTCTCAGCTGTCCCTAGTTTAGGACAGGCAGCATGCTGACACCCACTGCCGTCACTTCTTTAGTACCAGCAGACCGCTGACACCCTCGGTTGTCCCTGGTCTAGTACAGGCAGCGCGCCGACACCCTCGGCTGTCCTTGGTTTAGTACAAGCAGTGCGCTGACACCCTCTGCCATCTCTGATTTAGGACAGGCAGCGCGCTTTTACCCTTGGCTGTCCTTGGTTCAAGACAGGCAACGCGCTGACACCCTCGGCTGTCCCTGGTCCAGGGCAAACAACACTCTGACACCCGCAGCTTTCCCTGGTCTAGTACAGGCAGCGTGCTGACACCCTGGCTTTCCATGGTCTAGTACAGACAGCACGCCGACACCCTTGGCTGTCCCTGGTCTAGTACAGGCAGCGCGCTGACACCTTCTGACGTCTCTGGTTTAGGACAGGCAGTGCGCTGACACTGTCCACCTTTTCTGGTTTAGTACAGGCAGCTCACTGACACCCTTGGCTGTCCCTGGTTCAGTACAGGCAGCACGCTGATAGCCTCAGCTGTCCCTAGTTTAGGGCAGGCAGCACGCTGACACCCTCGGCTGTCCATGGTCTAGTACAGGCAGCGCGTTGACACTCTCGGCTGTCCCTGGTCTAGTACAGGCAGCGCGCTGACACCCTCCGACGGCTCTGGTTTAGGACAGGCAGCGCGCTGACACCATCCACCATCTCTGGTTCAGTACAGGCAGCTCACTGACACCCTTGGCTGTCCATGGTTTACTACAGGCAGCGGGCTGATAGCCCAGGCTGTCCCTAGTTTAGGACAGGCAGCACGCTGACACCATCGGCTGTCCATGGTTTAGGACAGCCAGCACGCTGACACCCTTGGACATCCCTGGTCTAGTACAGGTAGCGCGCTGACACCCTCGGCCATTACTGGCCTAGTACAGGGAGCACGCTGACACCCTCGGCTGTCCCTGGTCTAGTACAGGCAGCGCGTTGACTCCCCGGCTGTCCCTGGTCTAATACAGGCAGTGCGCTGTCACCCTCGGCCGTCCTTGGTTTAGTACAAGCAGTGCACTGACACACTTCGACGTCCCTGATTTAGGACAGGCAGCGCACTTTTACCCACGGCTGTCCTTGGTTTAGGAGAGGCAGTGTGCTGTTTCCCGTGGCTGTCCCTGGTTCAGGACAGGCAACACGCTGACACCCTCGGCTGTCCCTGGTCCAGGGCAAGCAACACGCTGACTCCCGCAGCTGTCCCTGGTCTAGTACAGGCAGCGTGCTGACACCCTCGGCTTTCCCTGGTCCAGTACAGACAGCATGCCGACACCCTTGGCTGTCCCTGGTCTAGTACAGGCAGCGCGCTGACACCCTCGGCCATCTCACGTTTAGTACAAGCTGCACAATGACACCCTTGGACATCCCTGGTCTAGTACAGGTAGCGCGCTGACACCCTCGGCCGTTCCTGGCCTCGTACATGGAGCACGCTGACACCCTCGGCTGTCCCTGGTCTAGTACAGGCAGTACGCTGACACCCTCAGCTGTCCCTGGTCTAGTACAGGCAGCGCGCTGTCACCCTCGGCCGTCCTTGGTTTAGTACAAGCAGCGTGCTGACGCACTCCGCCGTCTCTGATTTAGCACAGGCAGCGCGCTGTTACCCTCGGATCTCACTTTTTTAGCACAAGCAGCGCGCTGACACCCGCGGCGGTCCCTGGTCTAGTACAGGCAGCACGCTGTCGACCTCGGCCGTCCCAGGTCAAGTACAGGCAGCAATCCGACACCCTCAGCTGTCCCTGGTCTAGTACAGGCAGTGCGCTGACAGCCATGGCAGTCCCTGGTCTAGTACAGGCAGTGCGCTGACACTCTCGGCTGTCCCTGGTATAATACAGGCAGCGCTCTGACACACTCCACCGTCTCTGGTTTAGGACAGGCAGCGCGCTGACACCGTCCTCAGTCTCTGGTTTAGTACAGGCAGCACACTGACACCCTTGGCTTCCATGGTTTAGTATAGGCAGCGCGCTGATACCCTCAGCTGTCCCTAATTTAGGACAGCAGCGTGCTGACACCCTCGGCTGACCCTGGTTTAGGACAGACAGCACGCTGACACCCTCGGCTGTCCCTAATCTAGTACAGGTAGCGTGCTGACACCCTCAGACATCCATGGTCTAGTACAGGCAGCGCACTGACACCCTCCGCCATCTTTGGTTTAGGACAAGCAGCGCACTGACACCGTCCACCGTCTCTGGTTTAGTACAGGCAGCTCACTGACACCCTCGGCTGTTCATGGTTTAGTACAGGCAGCGTGCTGTTACTCTCAGCTGTCCCTAGTTTAGGACAGGCAGCATGCTGACACCCACAGCCGTCACTTCTTTAGTACCAGCAGACCGCTGACACACTCGGTTGTCTCTGGTCTAGTACAGGCAGCGCGCCGACACCCTCGGCTGTCCTTGGTTTAGTACAAGCAGTGCGCTGACACCCTCTGCCATCTCTGATTTAGTACAAGCTGCACGCTGACACCCTCAGCCGACCCTGGTCTAGTATAGGCAGCGCGCTGACACTCACAGCTGTCACTGGTATAGTACAGACAGCGCGCTGACACTCTCCACTGTCTCTGGTTTAGGACAGGCAGCGCGCTGCCAAACTCCACCATCTCTGGTTTAGTACAGGCAGCTCACTGACTCCGTTGGCTGTCCATGGTTTAGTACAGGCAACGCGCTGACACCCTCGGCTGTCCCTGGTTTAAGACAGGCAGCATGCTGACACCCTCGGCCATCTCTTGTTTAGGGTAGGTAGCACGCTGACACCATCGGCTGTCCCTGGTCTAGTACAGGCAGCGCGCTGACACCCTCGGCTGTCCCTGGTCTAGCACAGGCAGCGCGTTGACACCCTCGGCCGTCCTTGGTTTAGTACAAGCAGCGCGCTGACACCCTCCGCCGTCTCTGATTTAGGACAGGCAGCGTGCTGACACACTCCGCCGTCTCTGGCTTAGGATAGGTAGCGCGCTGACACCCTCAGCTGTCCCTGGTCTAGTACATGCAACGCACTGACACCCTCGGCTCTCCCTGGTTTGGTACAGGCAGTGCGCAGACACCCACGGCCATCTCTGGTTTAGTACAAGCTGTACACTGACACCCTCGGCCGACCCTGGTCTTGTACAGGCAGCAATCTGACACACTCAGCTGTTCCTGGTCTAGTACAGGCAGCGCGCTGACACCCACCGCCGTCTCTGCTTTAGGACAGGCAGTGCGCTGACAAACTCCACCGTCCTGGTTTAGTACAGGCAGCGCACTGACACCCTTGGCTGTCCATGGTTTAGTACAGGCAGCACACTGATACCCTCGGCTGTCCCAAGTTTAGGACAGGCTGGGCACTGACACCCTTGGCTGTCCCTCGTTTAGTACAGGCAGTGCGCTGACACCCTCGGCCGTCCCTGGTTTAGGACAGGCAGCGCACTGTAATCCTCGACTGTCCCTGGTTTAGGACAGGCAGCGCGCTGACACACTCGGCTGTCCCTGGTTTAGTACAAGCAGCGCGATAACACTCTTGGGTGTCCCTGGTCAAGTACAGGCAGCGTGCTGACACCCTCGCCCGTCCTTGGTTTAGTACCAGCAGAGCGCTGACAACCTCCGCCGTCACTGATTTAGGACAGGCAGCACGCTGACACCCTTGGCAGTCGCTGGTCTAGGACAGGCAGCACGCTGATACCCTCGGCTGGCCCTAGTCTGGTACAGGCAGCGTGCTGACACCCTCGGCTGTCCCTGGTCTAGTACAAGCAGCGCTCTGTTACACTCAGCTGTCCCTGATCTAGTACAGGCAGCTCACTGACACCCTTGGCTGTCCATGGTTTAGTACAGGCAGCGTGCTGATACACTCGGCAGTCCCTAGTTTAGGACAGGCAGGGCTCTGACACCCTTGGCTGTCCCTCATTTAGTACAGGCAGAGCGCTGACACCCTCGGCTGTCTCTGCTTTAGTATAGGCAGCACACTGTCATCCTCGGCTGTCCCTGGTTTAGGACAGGCAGCACGCTGATACCCTCGGCTGTCCCTGGTCTAGTACAGGCAGCGTGCTGTTACACTCGGCTGTCCCTGATCTAGTACAGGGAGCGCGCGGACACCCTCGGCCGTCTCTGGTTTAGTACAAGATGCACACTGACACCCTCGGCCAACCCTGGTCTAGTACAGGCAGCGCGCTGACACCCTCAGCTGTCCCTGGTCTATTACAGGCAGCACGCTGACACCCTCTGCCATCCTTGGTTTAGTACAAGCAGCGTTCTGACACCCTCGGCCATCCGTGGTTTAGTACAAGCAGCTCACTGACACCCTTGGCTGTCCCCAGTCTAGCACAGGCAGCGTGCTGGTACCCTCGGCTGTCCCTGGTCAAGTACAGCCATCGCGCTGACACCCTCGGCTCTCCCTGGTCTAGTACAGGTAGCGCGCCGACACCCTCGGTGGTCCCTGGTTTAGTACAGGCAGCGCGTTGACACCCTCCGCGTATCTTGTTAAGGATAGGTAGCTCGCTGACCCCCTCGGCTGTCCCTGGTGTAGCACAGGCAGCGTACTGGTACCCTCAGCTGTCCCTGGTCTGGTACAGGCTAGCACTGACACCCTCGGCTCTCCCTGGTCTAGTACAGGCAGCGCACCAACAACCTCGGCGGTCCCTGGTTTAGTACAGGCAGCGCGCTGACACCCTCTGTCATCTCTGGTTCAGGATAGGTAGCGCGCTGACACCACAGCTGTCCCTGGTCTAGTACAGGCAACACGCTGACACCCTCGGCCGTCTCTGGTTTAGGACAGGCAGCGTGCTGGTACCCTCGGCTGTCCCTGGTCAAGTACAGACATCGCACTGACACCCTCGGCTCTCCCTGGTCTAGTACAGGCAGCGCGCTGACACCCTCGGTGGTCCCTGGTTTAGTACAGGCAGCGCGCTGAGTTCCTCCGCCGTCTCTGGTTTAGGATAGGTAGCGCGCTGACACCCTCAGCTGTCCCTGGTCTAGTACAGGCAATGCGCTGACACCCTCGGCTGTCCCTGGTCTAGCACAGGCAGCGCGCCAACAACCTCGGCGGTCCCTGGTTTAGTACAGGCAGCGCGCTGACTTCCTCTGCCGTCTCTGGTTTAGGATAGGTAGTGCGCTGACACCCTCGGCTGTCCCTGGTCTAGTACAGGCAATGCTCTGACACCCTCGGCTGTCCATGGTTTAGTACAGGAACCGCGCTGTTACCCGCGGCTGTCCCAAGTTTAGGACAAGCAGGGCGCTAACACCCTTGGCTGTCCCTCGTTTAGTACAGGCAGTGTGCTGACACCCTTGGCCATCCCTGCTTTAGTACAGGCAGCGCACTGTCATCCTCGGCTGTCCCTGGTTTAGGACAGGTAGCGCGCTGACACACTCGGCTGTCCCTGGTTTAGGACAGGAAGCGTGCTGACAACCTCGGCTGTCCCTGGTTTAGTACAAGCAGCGCGTTAACACCCTTGGGTGTCCCTGGTCAAGTACAGGCAGCGTACTGACACCCTCGGCCGTCCTTGGTTTAGTACAAGCAGAGCGCTGACACCCTCCGCCATCTCTGATTTAGGACAGGCAGCGCGCTGACACCCTTGGCTGTCGATGGTCTAGGACAGGCAGCATGCTGAGACCCTCGGCTGTCCCTAGTCTAGTACAGGCAGCGTGCTGACACCCTCGGCTGTTCCTGGTCTAGTACAAGCAGCGCGCTGTTACACTCAGCTGTCCCTGATCTAGTACAGGCAGCTCACTGACACCCTTGGCTGTCCATGGTTTAGTACAGGCAGCGCTCTGATACCCTCGGCTGTCCTTAGTTTAGGACAGGCAGGGCGCTGACACCCTCGGCTGTCCCTCGTTTAGTACAGGCAGCGCGCTGACACCCTCGGCCTTCCCTGCTTTAGTACAGGCAGTGCACTGTCATCCTCGGCTGTCCCTGGTTTAGGACAGGCAGCACGCTGACACCCTCGGCTGTCCCTGGTCTAGCACTGGCAGCGTGCCGTTAAACTCGGCTGTCCCTGATCTAGTACAGGGAGCGCGCGGACACCCTCGTCCGTCTCTGTTTTAGTACAAGATGCACGCTGACACCCTCGGCTGACCCTGGTCTAGTACAGGCAGCGCGCTGACAGTCACAGCTGTCCATGGTCTAGTACAGGCAGTGCACTGACACCCTCCGCCGTCTCTGGTTTAGGACAGGCAGCGCGCTGACAAACTCCACCATCTCTGGTTTAGTACAGGCAGCTCACTAACACCCTTGGCTGTCCATGGTTTAGTACAGGCAGCGCGCTGATACCCTCAGCTGTCCCTAGTTTAGGACAGGCAGGGCACTGACACCCTCGGCTGTCCCTCGTTTAGTACAGTCAGTGCGCTGGCACCCTCGGCCGTCCCTGTTTTAGTACAGGCAGTGCACTGTCATTTTTGGCTGTCCCTGGTTTAGGACAGGCAGCCCGCTGACACACTTGGCTGTCCCTGTTTAGGACAAGCAGCATACTGACACCCTCGGCTGTCCCTCGTTTAGTACAGTCAGTGCGCTGGCACCCTCGGCCGTCCCTGTTTTAGTACAGGCAGTGCACTGTCATTTTCGGCTGTCCCTGGTCTAGGACAAGCAACGCGCTGACACCCACAGCTGCCCCTGGTCTAGTACAGGCAAGGCGCTGACACCCTCCGCCGTCTCTGTTTTAGTACAGGTAGCTCATTGACACCCTCGGCTGTCCATGGTTTACTACAGGCAGCACGCTGACACCCTCTGCTGTCCTTCGTTTAGTACAGGCAGTGCGCTGGCACCCTCGGCCGTCCCTATATTAGTACAGGCAGCGCACTGTCATCTTCGGCTGTCCATGGTTTAGTACAGGCAGTGCGCTGATACCCTCGGCTGTCCCTAGTTTAGGACAGGCAGGGCACTGACAACCTCGGCTGTCCCTTGTTTAGTACAGGCAGCGAGCTGGCACCCTCGGCGGTCCCTGTTTTAGTACAGGCAGCGCACTGTCATCCTCGGCTGTCCCTGATTTAGGACAGGCAGCGCGCTAACACCCTCGGCTGTCCCTCGTTTAGTACAAGCAGCACGCTGACACCTTTCGATGTCCCTGGTCAAGTACAGGCAACGCACTGACACCCTCGGCCATCCTTCGTTTAGTATAAGCAGTGTTCTGACACCCTCAGCCATCCCTGGTTTAGTACAAGCAGCTCACTGACACCCTTGGCTGTCCCCGGTCTAGCACAGGCAGCGTGCTGGTACCCTCGGCTGTCCCTGGTCTAGTACAGCCATCGCGCTGACTCCCTAGGCTTTCCCTGGTCTAGTACAGGCAGTGCGCTGACACCCTCGGCGGTCCCTGGTTTAGTACAGGCAGCACGCTGACACCCTCCGCCATCTCTGGCTTAGGATAGGTAGCTCGCTGAAACCCTCGGCTGACCTTGGTGTAGCACAGGCAGCGTGCTGGTTCCCTCAGCTGTCCCTGGTCTATTACAGGCGTTTGCTGACACCCTCGGCTCTCCCTGGACTAGTACAGGCAGCTCAACGACACCCTCGGCGGTCCCTGGTTTAGTACAGGCAGCGCGCTGACACCCTCTGCCATCTCTGGTTTAGGATAGGTAGCGCGCTGACACCTTCAGCTGTCCCTGGTCTAGTACAGGCAATGCGCTGACACCCAAGGCTGTCCCTGGTTTAGGACAGGCAGCATGCTGACACCCTCGGCCGTCTCTTGTTTAGGGTAGGTAGCGCGCTGACACCCTCAGCTGTCCCTGGTCTAGTACAGGCAGCGCGCTGACACCATCAACCGTCTCTGATTTAGGACAGGCAGCGCGCTGATACCCTCTGCAGTCTCTAGCTTAGGATAGGTAGCGCGCTGACACCCTCAGCTGTCCCTGGTCTAGTACATGCACCACGCCAACACCCTCGGCAGTCCCTGGTTTAGTACAGGCAGTGCGTGGACCCCCTCAGCCATCTCTGGTTTAGTACAAGCTGCACACTGACACCCTGGTCTAGTACAGGCAGCAATCTGACACACTCAGCTGTCCCTGGTCTAATACAGGCAGCGCACTGACACCCTCCGCCGTCTCTGATTTAGGACAGGCAGTGCGCTGACAAACTCCACCGTCTCTGGTTTAGTACAGGTAGCGCACTGACACCCTTGGCTGTCTATGGTTTAGTACAGGCAGCACGCTGATACCCTCGGCTGTCCCAAGTTTAGGACAGGCTGCGCACTGACACCCTTGGCTGTCCCTCGTTTAGTACAGGCAGCACGCTGACACCCTCGGCCGTCCTTGCTTTAGTACAGGTAGTGTACTGTTATCCTCGGCTGTCCCTGGTTTAGGACAGGCAGCGCATTGACACACTCGGCTGTCCCTGGTTTAGGACAGGCAGCGCGCTGACACCCTCGGCCATCTCTGTTTAGTACAGGCAGCGCACTGTCATCCTCGGCTGTCCCTGGTTTAGGACAGGCAGCGCATTGACACACTCGGCGTTCCCTGGTTTAGGACAGGCAGCGCGTTGACACCCTCGGCCATCTCTGTTTAATACAGCCATCGCGCTGACACCCTCGGCTCTCCCTGGTCTAGTATAGGCAGCACGCCGACACCCTCGGCTGTCCATGGTTTAGTACAAGCAGCGTTCTGACACCCTCGGCCATCCCTGGTTTAGTACAAGCAGCTCACTGACACCCTTGGCTGTCCCCGGTCTAGCACAGGCAGCGTGCTGGTACCTTCGGCTGTCCCTGGTCTAGTACAGCCATCGCGCTGAGACCCTCGGCTCTCCCTGGTCTAGTACAGGCAGTGCGTCGACACCCTCGGCGGTCCCTGGTTTAGTACAGGCAGCGCGCTGACATCCTCCGCCGTCTCTGATTTAGGACAGGCAGCGCGCTGTTAGCCTCGGTTGTCCCTGGTTATAGTACAAGCAGCACGCTGACACCCGCGGCGGTCCCTTGTCTAGTACAGGCAGCATGCTGACAACCGCGGCGGTCCCTGGTTTTGGACAGGCAGCATGCTGTCGACCTCGGCCGTCCCAGGTCTAGTACAGGCAGCAATCTGACACCCTTGGCTGTCCCTGGTCTAGTACAGGCAGTGCGCTGACAACCACAGCTGTCCCTGGTCTAGTACAGGCAGCGCGCTGACACCCTCGGCCATCCCTGCTTTAGGACAAGCAGCGCGCTGTTACCCTTGGCTGTCCCTGGTTTAGTACAGGCAACACGCTAACACCCTCGGCTGTCCCAGGTCTAGGGCAAGCAATGCGCTGACAACCTCGGCTGTCCCTGGTCTAGTACAGGCAGTGTGCTGACACCCTCGGCCTTCGCTGGTCTAGTACAGGCAGCGCGCTGACACCCTCGGCTGACCCTGGTCTAGTATAGGCAGCGCGCTGACAGTCTCGGCTGTCCCTAGTTTAGTACAGGCAGTGCGCTGACACTCTCCGCCGTCTCTGGTTTAGGACAGGCAGCGCGCTGACACCATCCACCGTCTCTAGTTTAGTACAGGCAGCTTACTGACATGCTCGGCTGTCCATGGTTTAGTACAGCCAGCGCGCTAACACCCTCGGCTGTCCCTGGTCAAGTACAGGCAGAGCGCCTACACCCTCGGCTGTCCCTGGTCTAGTACAGGTAGCGTGCTGACACCCTCAGCTGTCCATGGCCTAGTACAGGCAGCGCGCTGACACCCTGGGCCGTCTCTGTTTTAGTACAAGATGCACGCTGACACCCTCGGCCATCCATGGTTTAGTACAAGCAGAGCGCTGACACTCTCCACCGTCTCTGATTTAGGACAGGCAGCACGCTGACACCCTTGGCTGTCCCTGGTCTAGTACAGGCAGCATGCTAACATCCTCGGCTGTCCCTGGTTTAGTACAAGCAGCGCGCTGTTACACTCGGTTGTCCCTGATCTAGTACAGGGAGTGCGCGGAGACCCTTGGCCATCTCTGGTTTAGTACAAGCTGCACGCTGACACCCTCAGCCGACCCTGGTCTAGTACAGACAGCGCGCTGACAAACTCCACCGTCTCTGGTTTAGTACAGGCAGCTCACTGACAGCCTTGGCTGTCCATGGTTTAGTAGAGGCAGCGCGCTGATACCCTCGGCTGTCCCTAGTTTAGGACAGGCAGGGCGCTGATACCATCGCCTGTCCCTTGTTTAGTACAGGCAGCGAGCTGACACCCTCGGCTGTCCCTCATTTAGTACAGACAGCGCGCTGACACTCTCGGCCGTCTCTGTTTAGTACAGTCAGCGCACTGTCATCCCCGGCTGTCCCTGGTTTAGGACAGCCATCGCGCTGACACCCTCGGCTCTCCCTGGTCTAGTACAGGCAGCGCGCCATCACCCTCAGCTGTCCCTGGTTTAATACAAGCAGCGTTCTGACACTCTCGGCCATCCCTGGTTTAGTACAAGCAGCTCACTGACACCCTTGGCTGTCCCCGGTCTAGCACAGGCAGCGTGCTGAGACCCTCGGCTGTCCCTGGTCTAGTACAGCCATCGCGCTGACACCCTCGGCTCTCCCTGGTCTAGTACAGGCAGCACGTCGACACCCTCGGCGGTCCCTGGTTTAGTACAGGCAGCGCGCTGACATCCTCCACCATCTCTGATTTAGGACAGGCAGCGCACTGTTAGCCTCGGTTGTCCCTGGTTATAGTACAAGCAGCACGCTGTCGACCTCGGCCGTCCCAGGTCTAGTACAGGCAGCAATCTGACACCCTTGGCTGTCCCTGGTCTAGTACAGGCAGTGCGCTGACAACCACAGCTGTCCCTGGTCTAGTACAGGCAGCGCACTGACACCCTCGGCCATCCCTGGTCTAGTACAGGCAGCGCGCTGACACCCTCGGCCATCCCTGCTTTAGGACAAGCAGCGCGCTGTTACCCTAGGCTGTCCCTGGTTTAGTACAGGCAACACGCTGACACCCTCGGCTGTCCCAGGTCTAGGGCAAGCAATGCGCTGACAACCTCGGCTGTCCCTGGTCTAGTACAGGCAGCGCGCTGACACCCTCGGCCTTCGCTGGTCTAGTACAGGCAGCGCGCTGACACCCTCGGCTGACCCTGGTCTAGTATAGGCAGCGCGCTGACAGTCTCGGCTGTCCCTAGTTTAGTACAGGCAGCGCGCTGACACCCTCTGCCGTCTCTGGCTTAGGACAGGCAGCGCGCTGACACCGTCCACCGTCTCTAGTTTAGTACAGGCAGCTTACTGACATGCTCGGCTGTCCATGGTTTAGTACAGCCATCGCACTGACACCCTCGGCTCTCCCTGGTCTAGTACAGGCAGCGCGCCGACACCCTCGGCTGCCCATGGTTTAGTACAAGCAGCGTTCTGACACCCTCGGCCATCCCTGGTTTAGTACAAGCAGCTCACTGACACCCTTGGCTGTCCCTGGTCTAGCACAGGCAGCGTGCTGGTACCCTCGGCTGTCCCTGGTCTAGTACAGCCATCGCGCTGAGACCCTCGGCTCTCCCTGGTCTAGCACAGGCAGCATGCTGTTACACTCGGCTGTCCCTGATCTAGTACAGGCAGCGTGCGGACACACTCGGCCGTCTCTGTTTTAGTACAAGATGCACGCTGACACCCTCGGCCGTCCATGGTTTAGTACAAGCAGAGCGCTGACACCCTCCACCGTCTCTGATTTAGGACAGGCAGCACGCTGACACCCTTGGCTTTTGCTGGTCTAGGACAGGCAGCACGCTGATACCCTCGGCTGTCCCTGGTCTAGTACAGGCAGCGTGCTAACATCCTCGGCTGTCCCTGGTTTAGTACAAGCAGCGCGCTGTTACACTCGGTTGTCCCTGATCTAGTACAGGGAGTGCGCGGAGACCCTTGGCCATCTCTGGTTTAGTACAAGCTGCACGCTGACACCCTCAGCCGACCCTGGTCTAGTATAGGCAGCGCGCTGACACTCACAGCTGTCACTGGTATAGTACAGACAGCGCGCTGACACCCTCCGCTGTCTCTGGTTTAGGACAGGCAGCACGCTGACAAACTCCACCGTCTCTGGTTTAGTACAGGCAGCTCACTGACAGCCTTGGCTGTCCATGGTTTAGTAGAGGCAGCGCGCTGATACCCTCGGCTGTCCCTAGTTTAGGACAGGCAGGGCGCTGATACCATCGCCTGTCCCTCGTTTAGTACAGGCAGCGAGCTGGCACCCTCGGCTGTCCCTGTTTTAGTACAGGCAGCGCACTGTCATCCTCGGCTGTCCCTGATTTAGGACAGGCAGCGCGCTGACACCCTCGGCTGTCCCTGGTTTAGTACAAGCAGCGCGCTGTCAACCTTGGGTGTCCCTGATCAAGTACAGGCAGCGCACTGACACCCTCGGCCATCCCTGGTTTAGTACAAGCAGCTCACTGACACCCTTGGCTGTCCCTGGTCTAGCACAGGCAGCGTGCTGGTACCCTCGGCTGTCCCTGGTCTAGTACAGCCATCGCGCTGACACCCTCGGCTCTCCCTGGTCTAGTACAGGCAGCGCACCGACACCCTCGGCAGTCCCTGGTTTAGTACAGGCAGCGCACTGACACCCTCCGCCGTCTCTGGTTTAGGATAGGTAGCTCACTGACACCCTTGGCTGACCCTGGTGTAGCACAGGCAGCGTGCTGGCTCCCTCAGCTGTCCCTGGTCTATTACAGGCTAGCGCTGACACCCTCGGCTCTCCCTGGACTAGTACAGGCAGCGCACCGACACCCTCGGCGGTCCCTGGTTTAGTACAGGAAGCGCGCTGACACCCTCTGTCATCTCTGGTTTAGGATAGGTAGCGCGCTGACACCCTCAGCTGTCCCTGGTCTAGTACAGGCAATGCGCTGACACCCTCGGCTGGCCCTAGTTTAGGACAGGCAGCATGCTGACACCCTCAGCCATCTCTTGTTTAGGGTAGGTAGCGCACTGACACCCTCGGCTGTCCCTGGTCTAGCACAGGCAGCGCGTTGACACCCTCGGCCATCTCTGGTTTAGTACAAGCTGCACACTGACACCCTCGGCCGACCCTGGTCTTGTACAGGCAGCAATCTGACACACTCAGCTGTCCCTGGTCTAGTACAGGCAGCGCACTGACACCCTCCGCCGTCTCTGATTTAGGACAGGCAGTGCGCTGACAAACTCCACCGTCTCTGGTTTAGTCCAGGTAGCGCACTGACACCCTTGGCTGTCTATGGTTTAGTACAGGCAGCGCGCTGATACCCTCGGCTGTCCCAAGTTTAGGACAAGATGGGCACTGACACCCTTGCCTGTCCCTCGTTTAGTACAGGCAGCACGCTGACACCCTCAGCCGTCCCTGCTTTAGTACAGGTAGCGTACTGTCATCCTCGGCTGTCCCTGGTTTAGGACAGGCAGCGCACTGACACACTTGGCTGTCCCTGGTTTAGGACAGGCAGCGTGCTGACACCCTCGGCTGTCCCTGGTTTAGGACAGGCAGCGTGCTGACACCCTCGGCTGTCCCTGGTCTAGTACAAGCAGCGCTCTGTTACACTCAGCTGTCCCTGATCTAGTACAGGCAGTTCACTGACACCCTTGGCTGTCCATTGTTTAGTGCAGGCAGCGCGCTGATACCCTCAGCTGTCCCTTGTTTAGGACAGGCAGGGCGCTGACACCCTCAGCTGTCCCTCGTTTAGTACAGGCAGCGCGCTGACACCCTCGGCCGCCTCTGCTTTCGCACAGGCAGCGCACTGTCATCCTCGGCTGTCCCTGGTTTAGGACTGCCATCGCGCTGACACCCTCGGCTCTCCCTGGTCTAGTACAGGCAGCGCGCTGACACCCTCGGCTGTCCCTGGTCAAGTACAGGCAGCGCACTGACACCCTCGGCCATCCCTGGTTTAGTACAAGCAGTTCACTGACACCCTTGGCTGTCCCTGGTCTAGCACAGGCAGCGTGCTGGTACCCTCGGCTGTCCCTGGTCTAGTACAGCCATCGCGCTGACACCCTCGGCTCTCCCTGGTCTAGTACAGGCAGCGCACCGACACCCTCGGCAGTCCCTGGTTTAGTACAGGCAGCGCACTGACACCCTCCGCCATCTCTGGTTTAGGATAGGTAGCTCGCTGACACCCTTGGCTGACCCTGGTGTAGCACAGGCAGCGTGCTGGCTCCCTCAGCTGTCCCTGGTCTATTACAGGCTAGCGCTGACACCCTCGGCTCTCCCTGGACTAGTACAGGCAGCGCACCGACACCCTCGGCGGTCCCTGGTTTAGTACAGGCAATGCGCTGACACCCTCGGCTGGCCCTAGTTTAGGACAGGCAGCATGCTGACACCCTCGGCCATCTCTTGTTTAGGGTAGGTAGCGCACTGACACCCTCGGCTGTCCCTGGTCTAGCACAGGCAGCGCGTTGACACCCTCGGCCATCTCTGGTTTAGTACAAGCTGCACACTGACACCCTCGGCCGACCCTGGTCTTGTACAGGCAGCAATCTGACACACTCAGCTGTCCCTGGTCTAGTACAGGCAGCACACTGACACCCTCCGCCGTCTCTGATTTAGGACAGGCAGTGCGCTGACAAACTCCACCGTCTCTGGTTTAGTCCAGGTAGCGCACTGACACCCTTGGCTGTCTATGGTTTAGTACAGGCAGCGCGCTGATACCCTCGGCTGTCCCAAGTTTAGGACAAGATGGGCACTGACACCCTTGCCTGTCCCTCGTTTAGTACAGGCAGCACGCTGACACCCTCAGCCGTACCTGCTTTAGTACAGGTAGCGTACTGTCATCCTCGGCTGTCCCTGGTTTAGGACAGGCAGCGCACTGACACACTTGGCTGTCCCTGGTTTAGGACAGGCAGCGTGCTGACACCCTCGGCTGTCCCTGGTTTAGGACAGGCAGCGTGCTGACACCCTCGGCTGTCCCTGGTCTAGTACAAGCAGCGCTCTGTTACACTCAGCTGTCCCTGATCTAGTACAGGCAGTTCACTGACACCCTTGGCTGTCCATTGTTTAGTGCAGGCAGCGCGCTGATACCCTCAGCTGTCCCTTGTTTAGGACAGGCAGGGCGCTGACACCCTCAGCTGTCCCTCGTTTAGTACAGGCAGCGCGCTGACACCCTCGGCCGTCTCTGCTTTCGCACAGGCAGCGCACTGTCATCCTCGGCTGTCCCTGGTTTAGGACTGCCATCGCGCTGACACCCTCGGCTCTCCCTGGTCTAGTACAGGCAGCGCGCCGACACCCTCGGCTGTCCCTGGTTTAGTACAAGCAGCGTTCTGACACCCTCGGTCATCCCTGGTTTAGTACAAGCAGCTCACTGACACCCTTGGCTGTCCCCGGTCTAGCACAGGCAGCGTGCTGGTACCCTCGGCTGTCCCTGGTCTAGTACAGCCATCGCGCTGAGACCCTCGGCTCTCCCTGGTCTAGTACAGGCAGCGTGCCGACACCCGCGGCGGTCCCTGGTTTAGTACAGGCAGCACGCTGACACCCTCCGCCGTCTTTGGTAAAGGATAGGTAGCTCGCTGACCCCCTCGGCTGTCCCTGGTGTAGCACAGGCAGCGTGCTGGTACCCTCAGCTGTCCCTGGTCTAGTACAGGCTAGCGCTGACACCCTCGGCTCTCCCTGGTCTAGTACAGGCTAGCGCTGAC
This sequence comes from Isurus oxyrinchus, assembly GCA_026770705.1. Taxonomy (NCBI): domain Eukaryota; kingdom Metazoa; phylum Chordata; class Chondrichthyes; order Lamniformes; family Lamnidae; genus Isurus; species Isurus oxyrinchus. The sequence goes on from JANJGN010000036.1 coordinate 5,389,723, forward strand.
ACCCTCAGCTCTCCCTGGTCTAGTACAGGCAGCGCACTGACACCCTCGGCGGTCCCTGGTTTAGTACAGGCAGCGCGCTGACACACTCTGCCGTCTCTGGTTTAGGATAGGTAGCGCGCTGACACCCTCAGCCGTCTCTGGTTTAGGGTAGGTAGTGCGCTGACACCCTGGGCTGTCCCTGGTCTAGTACAGGCAATGTGCTGACACCCTCGGCTGTCCCTGGTTTAGTACAGGCAGCACGCAGACACCCTTGGCTGTCGCTGGTCTAGGACAGGCAGCACGCTGATACCCTCGGCTGTCCCTGGTGTAGTACAGGCAGCGCGCGGACACCCTCGGCCGTCTCTGGTTTAGTACAAGATGCACGCTGACACCCTCGGCACTCCCTGGTCTAGTACAGGCAGAGCGCTGACGCACTCGGCTGTCCCTGGTCTCGTACAGGCAGTGCGCTGGCACCCTACACTGTCTCTGGTTTAGGACAGGCAGCGCACTGACAACCTCCACCGTCTCTGGTTTAGTACAGGCAGCACGCTGACACCCTCTGCTGTCCATGGTTCAGTACAGGCAGCGCGCTGATACCCTCGGCTGTCCATAGTTTAGTATAGGCAGTGCGTTGACACCCTTGGCTGTCCCTGGTCTAGTACAGGCAGCACGCTGACATCCGTGGCCGTCCCTGTTTTAGGACAGGCAGCACACTGTTGACCTCGGCTGTCCCTGGTCTAGTACAGGCAGCAAGCTGACACCCTCGGCTGGCCCTGGTCTAGTACAGGCAGCGCGCTGACAACCACGGCTGTCCCTGGTCTAGTACAGGCAGCACGCTGACATCCGTGGCCGTCCCTGTTTTAGGACAGGCAGCACACTGTTGACCTCGGCTGTCCCTGGTCTGGTACAGGCAGCAAGCTGACACCCTCGGCTGACCCTGGTCTAGTACAGGCAGCAAGCTGACACCCTCGGCTGTCCCTGGTCTAGTACAGGCTGCGCGCTGACATCCTCGGCCATCCCTGGTCTAGCACAGGCAGCGCGCTGACACGCTCGGCCGTCCTTGGTTTAGTACAAGCAGCGCGCTAACACCCTCCGCCGTCTCTGATTTAGGACAGGAAGCGCGCTCTTAGCCTCGGTTGTCCCTGGTTTAGTACAAGCAGCACGCTGACACCCACGGCGGTCCCTTGTCTAGTACAGGCAGCACGCTGACACCCGCGGCGGTCCCTGGTTTAGGGCAGGCAGCACGCTGTCGACCTCGGCCGTCCCAGGTCTAGTACAGGCAGCAATCTGACACCCTTGGCTGTCCCTGTTCTAGTACAGGCAGTGCGCTGACAACCACGGCTGTCCCTGGTCTAGTACAGGCTGCGCACTGACAACCATGGCTGTCCCTGGTCTAGTACAGGCAGCGCGCTGACACCCTCGGCCATCCCTGCTTTAGGACAAGCAGCGCGCTGACACCCTCGGCTGTCCCACGTCTAGTACAGGCAGCGTGCTGACATCCGCAGCTGTCCTTGGTTTAGTACAAACAGTGCGCTGTTACCCTTGGCTGTCCCTGGATTAGGACAGGCAACACGCTGACACCCTCGGCTGCCCCAGGTCTAGGGCAAGCAACGCGCTGACACACTCGGCTGTCCCTGGTTTAGGTCAGGAAGCGTGCTGACACTCTCGGCTGTCCCTGGTTTAGTACAAGCAGCACGTTACAACCTTTGGGTGTCCCTGGTCAAGTACAGGCAGCGTGCTGACACCCTCGGCCGTCCTTGGTTTAGTACAAGCAGAGCGCTGACACCCTCCGCCGTCTCTGATTTAGGACAGGCAGCGCGCTGACACCCTTGGCTGTCGCTGGTCTAGGACAGGTAGCACGCTGATACCCTCGGCTGTCCCTAGTCTAGTACAGGCAGCGTGCTGACACCTTCGGCTGTCCCTGGTCTAGTACAAGCAGCGCGCTGTTACACTCAGCTGTCCCTGATCTAGTGCAGGCAGCTCACTCACACCCTTGGCTGTCCATGGTTTAGTACAGGCAGCGCGCTGATGCCCTCGGCTGTCCTTAGTTTAGGACAGGCAGGGCGCTCACACCCTCGGCTGTCCCTCGTTTAGTACAGGCAGCGCGCTGACACCCTCGGCCGTCCCTGCTTTAGTACAGGCAGCGCACTGTCATCCTCGGCTGTCCCTGGTTTAGGACAGGCAGCACACTGACACCCTCGGCTGTCCCTGATCTAGTACAGGCAGCGTGCTGTTACACTCGGCTGTCCCTGATCTAGTACAGGGAGCACGCGGACACCCTCGGCTGTCTCTGGTTTAGTACAAGATGCATGCTGACACCCTCGGCCGACCCTGCTCTAGTACAGGCAGCGCGCTGACACTCACAGCTGTCCATGCTCTAGTACAGGCAAGGCACTGACACACTCTGCCGTCTCTGGTTTAGTACAGGCAGCTCTTTGACACCCTCGGCTGTCCATGGTTTACTACAGGCAGCACGCTGACACCCTCTGCTGTCCTTCGTTTAGTACAGGCAGTGCGCTGATACCCTCGGCTGTCCCTAGTTTAGGACAGGCAGGGCACTGACACCCTCGGCTGTCCCTCGTTTAGTACAGTCAGTGCGCTGGCACCCTCGGCCGTCCCTGTTTTAGTACAGGCAGTGCACTGTCATCTTCGGCTGTCCCTAGTTTAGGACAGGCAGGGCACTGACACCCTCGGCTGTCCCTCGTTTAGTACAGTCAGTGCGCTGGCACCCTCGGCCGTCCCTGTTTTAGTACAGGCAGTGCACTGTCATCTTCGGCTCTCCCTGGTTTAGGACAGGCAGCCCGCTGACACACTCGGCTGTCCCAAGTTTAGGACAAGCAGCATGCTGACACCCTCGGCTTTCCCTGGTCTAGGACAAGCAATGAGCTGACACCCTCTGCCGTCTCTGGTTTAGGACAGGCAGTGCACTGACACCCTTGGCTGTCCATGGTTTAGTACAGGCAGCGTGCTGATACCATTGGCTGTCCTTAGTTTAGTACAGGCAGCGCACTGACACCCTCGGCCGTCCCTGCTTTAGTACAGGCAGCACACTGTCATCCTCGGCTGTCCCTGGTTTAGGACAGGCAGCACGCTGACACCCTCGGCTGTCCCTGGTCTAACACAGGCAGCGTGCTGTTACACTCGGATGTCCCTGATCTAGTACAGGGAGCGCGCGGACACCCTCGGCTGTCTCTGGTTTAGTACAAGATGCATGCTGACACCCTCGGCCGACCCTGGTCTAGTACAGGCAGCGCGCTGACACACAGCTGTCCATGCTCTAGTACAGGCAAGGCACCGACACACTCCGCCGTCTCTGGTTTAGTACAGGCAGCTCTTTGACACTCTCGGCTGTCCATGGTTTACTACAGGCAGCACGCTGACACCCTCTGCTGTCCTTCGTTTAGTACAGGCAGTGCGCTGGCACCCTCGGCCGCCCCTGTTTTAGTACAGGCAGGGCACTGTCATCTTCGGCTGTCCATGGTTTAGTACAGGCAGCGCGCTGATACCTTCGGCTGTCCCTAGTTTACGACAGGCAGGGCAATGACACCCTCGGCTGTCCCTGGTTTAGTACAGGCAGCATGCTGAAACCCTCCGCTGTCTCTAGTTTGCCATAGCTAGCGCGCTGACACACTCGGCTGTCACTGGTCTAGTACAGGCAACGCGCTGACACCCTCGGCTGTCCCTGGTCTAGTACAGCCATCGCGCTGAGACCCTCGGCTCTCCCTGGTCTAGTACAGGCAGCGTGCCGACACCCGCGGCGGTCTCTGGTTTAGTACAGGCAGCACACTGACACCCTCCGCCGTCTCTGGTAAAGGATAGGTAGCTCACTGACCCCCTCGGCTGTCCCTGGTGTAGCACAGGCAGCGTGCTGGTACCCTCAGCTGTCCCTGGTCTAGTACAGGCTAGCGCTGACACCCTCGGCTCTCCCTGGTCTAGTACAGGCTAGCGCTGACACCCTCGGCTCTCCCTGGTCTAGTACAGGCAGCGCACTGACACCCTCGGCGGTCCCTGGTTTAGTACAGGCAGCGCGCTGACACTCTGCCGTCTCTGGTTTAGGGTAGGTAGTGCGCTGACACCCTGGGCTGTCCCTGGTCTAGTACAGGCAATGTGCTGACACCCTCGGCTGTCCCTGGTTTAGTACAGGCAGCACGCAGACACCCTTGGCTGTCGCTGGTCTAGGACAGGCAGCACGCTGATACCCTCGGCTGTCCCTGGTGTAGTACAGGCAGCGCGCGGACACCCTCGGCCGTCTCTGGTTTAGTACAAGATGCACGCTGACACCCTCGGCACTCCCTGGTCTAGTACAGGCAGAGCGCTGACGCACTCGGCTGTCCCTGGTCTCGTACAGGCAGTGCGCTGGCACCCTACACTGTCTCTGGTTTAGGACAGGCAGCGCACTGACAACCTCCACCGTCTCTGGTTTAGTACAGGCAGCACGCTGACACCCTCTGCTGTCCATGGTTCAGTACAGGCAGCGCGCTGATACCCTCGGCTGTCCATAGTTTAGTATAGGCAGTGCGTTGACACCCTTGGCTGTCCCTGGTCTAGTACAGGCAGCACGCTGACATCCGTGGCCGTCCCTGTTTTAGGACAGGCAGCACACTGTTGACCTCGGCTGTCCCTGGTCTAGTACAGGCAGCAAGCTGACACCCTCGGCTGGCCCTGGTCTAGTACAGGCAGCGCGCTGACAACCACGGCTGTCCCTGGTCTAGTACAGGCAGCACGCTGACATCCGTGGCCGTCCCTGTTTTAGGACAGGCAGCACACTGTTGTCCTCGGCTGTCCCTGGTCTGGTACAGGCAGCAAGCTGACACCCTCGGCTGGCCCTGGTCTAGTACAGGCAGCGCGCTGACAACCACGGCTGTCCCTGGTCTAGTACAGGCAGCACGCTGACATCCGTGGCCGTCCCTGTTTTAGGACAGGCAGCACACTGTTGACCTCGGCTGTCCCTGGTCTGGTACAGGCAGCAAGCTGACACCCGCGGCTGACCCTGGTCTAGTACAGGCAGCAAGCTGACACCCTCGGCTGTCCCTGGTCTAGTACAGGCTGCGCGCTGACGTCCTCGGCCATCCCTGGTCTAGCACAGGCAGCGCGCTGACACGCTCGGCCGTCCTTGGTTTAGTACAAGCAGCGCGCTAACACCCTCCGCCGTCTCTGATTTAGGACAGGAAGCGCGCTCTTAGCCTCGGTTGTCCCTGGTTTAGTACAAGCAGCACGCTGACACCCACGGCGGTCCCTTGTCTAGTACAGGCAGCACGCTGACACCCGCGGCGGTCCCTGGTTTAGGGCAGGCAGCACGCTGTCGACCTCGGCCGTCCCAGGTCTAGTACAGGCAGCAATCTGACACCCTTGGCTGTCCCTGTTCTAGTACAGGCAGTGCGCTGACAACCACGGCTGTCCCTGGTCTAGTACAGGCTGCGCACTGACAACCATGGCTGTCCCTGGTCTAGTACAGGCAGCGCGCTGACACCCTCGGCCATCCCTGCTTTAGGACAAGCAGCGCGCTGACACCCTCGGCTGTCCCACGTCTAGTACAGGCAGCGTGCTGACATCCGCAGCTGTCCTTGGTTTAGTACAAACAGTGCGCTGTTACCCTTGGCTGTCCCTGGATTAGGACAGGCAACACGCTGACACCCTCGGCTGCCCCAGGTCTAGGGCAAGCAACGCGCTGACACACTCGGCTGTCCCTGGTTTAGGTCAGGAAGCATGCTGACACTCTCGGCTGTCCCTGGTTTAGTACAAGCAGCACGTTACAACCCTTGGGTGTCCCTGGTCAAGTACAGGCAGCGTGCTGACACCCTCGGCCGTCCTTGGTTTAGTACAAGCAGAGCGCTGACACCCTCCGCCGTCTCTGATTTAGGACAGGCAGCGCGCTGACACCCTTGGCTGTCGCTGGTCTAGGACAGGTAGCACGCTGATACCCTCGGCTGTCCCTAGTCTAGTACAGGCAGCGTGCTGACACCTTCGGCTGTCCCTGGTCTAGTACAAGCAGCGCGCTGTTACACTCAGCTGTCCCTGATCTAGTGCAGGCAGCTCACTCACACCCTTGGCTGTCCATGGTTTAGTACAGGCAGCGCGCTGATGCCCTCGGCTGTCCTTAGTTTAGGACAGGCAGGGCGCTCACACCCTCGGCTGTCCCTCATTTAGTACAGGCAGCGCGCTGACACCCTCGGCCGTCCCTGCTTTAGTACAGGCAGCGCACTGTCATCCTCGGCTGTCCCTGGTTTAGGACAGGCAGCACACTGACACCCTCGGCTGTCCCTGATCTAGTACAGGCAGCGTGCTGTTACACTCGGCTGTCCCTGATCTAGTACAGGGAGCACGCGGACACCCTCGGCTGTCTCTGGTTTAGTACAAGATGCATGCTGACACCCTCGGCCGACCCTGCTCTAGTACAGGCAGCGCGCTGACACTCACAGCTGTCCATGCTCTAGTACAGGCAAGGCACTGACACACTCTGCCGTCTCTGGTTTAGTACAGGCAGCTCTTTGACACCCTCGGCTGTCCATGGTTTACTACAGGCAGCACGCTGACACCCTCTGCTGTCCTTCGTTTAGTACAGGCAGTGCGCTGATACCCTCGGCTGTCCCTAGTTTAGGACAGGCAGGGCACTGACACCCTCGGCTGTCCCTCGTTTAGTACAGTCAGTGCGCTGGCACCCTCGGCCGTCCCTGTTTTAGTACAGGCAGTGCACTGTCATCTTCGGCTGTCCCTAGTTTAGGACAGGCAGGGCACTGACACCCTCGGCTGTCCCTCGTTTAGTACAGTCAGTGCGCTGGCACCCTCGGCCGTCCCTGTTTTAGTACAGGCAGTGCACTGTCATCTTCGGCTCTCCCTGGTTTAGGACAGGCAGCCCGCTGACACACTCGGCTGTCCCAAGTTTAGGACAAGCAGCATGCTGACACCCTCGGCTTTCCCTGGTCTAGGACAAGCAATGAGCTGACACCCTCTGCCGTCTCTGGTTTAGGACAGGCAGTGCACTGACACCCTTGGCTGTCCATGGTTTAGTACAGGCAGCGCACTGACACCCTCGGCCGTCCCTGCTTTAGTACAGGCAGCACACTGTCATCCTCGGCTGTCCCTGGTTTAGGACAGGCAGCACGCTGACACCCTCGGCTGTCCCTGGTCTAACACAGGCAGCGTGCTGTTACACTCGGATGTCCCTGATCTAGTACAGGGAGCGCGCGGACACCCTCGGCTGTCTCTGGTTTAGTACAAGATGCATGCTGACACCCTCGGCCGACCCTGGTCTAGTACAGGCAGCGCGCTGACACACAGCTGTCCATGCTCTAGTACAGGCAAGGCACCGACACACTCCGCTGTCTCTGGTTTAGTACAGGCAGCTCTTTGACACTCTCGGCTGTCCATGGTTTACTACAGGCAGCACGCTGACACCCTCTGCTGTCCTTCGTTTAGTACAGGCAGTGCGCTGGCACCCTCGGCCGCCCCTGTTTTAGTACAGGCAGCGCACTGTCATCTTCGGCTGTCCATGGTTTAGTACAGGCAGCGCGCTGATACCTTCGGCTGTCCCTAGTTTACGACAGGCAGGGCAATGACACCCTCGGCTGTCCCTGGTTTAGTACAGGCAGCATGCTGAAACCCTCCGCTGTCTCTAGTTTGCCATAGCTAGCGCGCTGACACACTCGGCTGTCACTGGTCTAGTACAGGCAACGCGCTGACACCCTCGGCTGTCCCTGGTCTAGTACAGCCATCGCGCTGAGACCCTCGGCTCTCCCTGGTCTAGTACAGGCAGCGTGCCGACACCCGCGGCGGTCTCTGGTTTAGTACAGGCAGCACACTGACACCCTCCGCCGTCTCTGGTAAAGGATAGGTAGCTCACTGACCCCCTCGGCTGTCCCTGGTGTAGCACAGGCAGCGTGCTGGTACCCTCAGCTGTCCCTGGTCTAGTACAGGCTAGCGCTGACACCCTCGGCTCTCCCTGGTCTAGTACAGGCTAGCGCTGACACCCTCGGCTCTCCCTGGTCTAGTACAGGCAGCGCACTGACACCCTCGGCGGTCCCTGGTTTAGTACAGGCAGCGCGCTGACACTCTGCCGTCTCTGGTTTAGGATAGGTAGCGCGCTGACACCCTCAGCCGTCTCTGGTTTAGGGTAGGTAGTGCGCTGACACCCTGGGCTGTCCCTGGTCTAGTACAGGCAATGTGCTGACACCCTCGGCTGTCCCTGGTTTAGTACAGGCAGCACGCAGACACCCTTGGCTGTCGCTGGTCTAGGACAGGCAGCACGCTGATACCCTCGGCTGTCCCTGGTGTAGTACAGGCAGCGCGCGGACACCCTCGGCCGTCTCTGGTTTAGTACAAGATGCACGCTGACACCCTCGGCACTCCCTGGTCTAGTACAGGCAGAGCGCTGACGCACTCGGCTGTCCCTGGTCTCGTACAGGCAGTGCGCTGGCACCCTACACTGTCTCTGGTTTAGGACAGGCAGCGCACTGACAACCTCCACCGTCTCTGGTTTAGTACAGGCAGCACGCTGACACCCTCTGCTGTCCATGGTTCAGTACAGGCAGCGCGCTGATACCCTCGGCTGTCCATAGTTTAGTATAGGCAGTGCGTTGACACCCTTGGCTGTCCCTGGTCTAGTACAGGCAGCACGCTGACATCCGTGGCCGTCCCTGTTTTAGGACAGGCAGCACACTGTTGACCTCGGCTGTCCCTGGTCTAGTACAGGCAGCAAGCTGACACCCTCGGCTGGCCCTGGTCTAGTACAGGCAGCGCGCTGACAACCACGGCTGTCCCTGGTCTAGTACAGGCAGCACGCTGACATCCGTGGCCGTCCCTGTTTTAGGACAGGCAGCACACTGTTGACCTCGGCTGTCCCTGGTCTGGTACAGGCAGCAAGCTGACACCCTCGGCTGACCCTGGTCTAGTACAGGCAGCACGCTGACACCCACGGCCGTCCCTGGTTTAGGACAGGCAGCACGCTGTTCACCTCAGCCGTCCAAGGTCTAGTACAGGCAGCAAGCTGACACCCTCGGCTGTCCCTGGTCTAGTACAGGCTGCGCGCTGACGTCCTCGGCCATCCCTGGTCTAGCACAGGCAGCGCGCTGACACGCTCGGCCGTCCTTGGTTTAGTACAAGCAGCGCGCTAACACCCTCCGCCGTCTCTGATTTAGGACAGGAAGCGCGCTCTTAGCCTCGGTTGTCCCTGGTTTAGTACAAGCAGCACGCTGACACCCACGGCGGTCCCTTGTCTAGTACAGGCAGCACGCTGACACCCGCGGCGGTCCCTGGTTTAGGGCAGGCAGCACGCTGTCGACCTCGGCCGTCCCAGGTCTAGTACAGGCAGCAATCTGACACCCTTGGCTGTCCCTGTTCTAGTACAGGCAGTGCGCTGACAACCACGGCTGTCCCTGGTCTAGTACAGGCTGCGCACTGACAACCATGGCTGTCCCTGGTCTAGTACAGGCAGCGCGCTGACACCCTCGGCCATCCCTGCTTTAGGACAAGCAGCGCGCTGACACCCTCGGCTGTCCCACGTCTAGTACAGGCAGCGTGCTGACATCCGCAGCTGTCCTTGGTTTAGTACAAACAGTGCGCTGTTACCCTCGGCTGTCCCTGGATTAGGACAGGCAACACGCTGACACCCTCGGCTGCCCCAGGTCTAGGGCAAGCAACGCGCTGACACACTCGGCTGTCCCTGGTTTAGGTCAGGAAGCGTGCTGACACTCTCGGCTGTCCCTGGTTTAGTACAAGCAGCACGTTACAACCCTTGGGTGTCCCTGGTCAAGTACAGGCAGCGTGCTGACACCCTCGGCCGTCCTTGGTTTAGTACAAGCAGAGCGCTGACACCCTCCGCCGTCTCTGATTTAGGACAGGCAGCGCGCTGACACCCTTGGCTGTCGCTGGTCTAGGACAGGTAGCACGCTGATACCCTCGGCTGTCCCTAGTCTAGTACAGGCAGCGTGCTGACACCTTCGGCTGTCCTTGGTCTAGTACAAGCAGCGCGCTGTTACACTCAGCTGTCCCTGATCTAGTGCAGGCAGCTCACTCACACCCTTGGCTGTCCATGGTTTAGTACAGGCAGCGCGCTGATGCCCTCGGCTGTCCTTAGTTTAGGACAGGCAGGGCGCTCACACCCTCGGCTGTCCCTCGTTTAGTACAGGCAGCGCGCTGACACCCTCGGCCGTCCCTGCTTTAGTACAGGCAGCGCACTGTCATCCTCGGCTGTCCCTGGTTTAGGACAGGCAGCACACTGACACCCTCGGCTGTCCCTGATCTAGTACAGGCAGCGTGCTGTTACACTCGGCTGTCCCTGATCTAGTACAGGGAGCACGCGGACACCCTCGGCTGTCTCTGGTTTAGTACAAGATGCATGCTGACACCCTCGGCCGACCCTGGTCTAGTACAGGCAGCGCGCTGACACTCACAGCTGTCCATGCTCTAGTACAGGCAAGGCACTGACACACTCCGCCGTCTCTGGTTTAGTACAGGCAGCTCTTTGACACCCTCGGCTGTCCATGGTTTACTACAGGCAGCACGCTGACACCCTCTGCTGTCCTTCGTTTAGTACAGGCAGTGCGCTGATACCCTCGGCTGTCCCTAGTTTAGGACAGGCAGGGCACTGACACCCTCGGCTGTCCCTCGTTTAGTACAGTCAGTGCGCTGGCACCCTCGGCCGTCCCTGTTTTAGTACAGGCAGTGCACTGTCATCTTCGGCTGTCCCTAGTTTAGGACAGGCAGGGCACTGACACCCTCGGCTGTCCCTCGTTTAGTACAGTCAGTGCGCTGGCACCCTCGGCCGTCCCTGTTTTAGTACAGGCAGTGCACTGTCATCTTCGGCTCTCCCTGGTTTAGGACAGGCAGCCCGCTGACACACTCGGCTGTCCCAAGTTTAGGACAAGCAGCATGCTGACACCCTTGGCTTTCCCTGGTCTAGGACAAGCAATGAGCTGACACCCTCTGCCGTCTCTGGTTTAGGACAGGCAGTGCACTGACACCCTTGGCTGTCCATGGTTTAGTACAGGCAGCGCACTGACACCCTCGGCCATCCCTGCTTTAGTACAGGCAGCACACTGTCATCCTCGGCTGTCCCTGGTTTAGGACAGGCAGCACGCTGACACCCTCGGCTGTCCCTGGTCTAACACAGGCAGCGTGCTGTTACACTCGGATGTCCCTGATCTAGTACAGGGAGCGCGCGGACACCCTCGGCTGTCTCTGGTTTAGTACAAGATGCATGCTGACACCCTCGGCCGACCCTGGTCTAGTACAGGCAGCGCGCTGACACACAGCTGTCCATGCTCTAGTACAGGCAAGGCACCGACACACTCCGCTGTCTCTGGTTTAGTACAGGCAGCTCTTTGACACTCTCGGCTGTCCATGGTTTACTACAGGCAGCACGCTGACACCCTCTGCTGTCCTTCGTTTAGTACAGGCAGTGCGCTGGCACCCTCGGCCGCCCCTGTTTTAGTACAGGCAGCGCACTGTCATCTTCGGCTGTCCATGGTTTAGTACAGGCAGCGCGCTGATACCTTCGGCTGTCCCTAGTTTACGACAGGCAGGGCAATGACACCCTCGGCTGTCCCTGGTTTAGTACAGGCAGCATGCTGAAACCCTCCGCTGTCTCTAGTTTGCCATAGCTAGCGCGCTGACACACTCGGCTGTCACTGGTCTAGTACAGGCAACGCGCTGACACCCTCGGCTGTCCCTGGTCTAGTACAGCCATCGCGCTGAGACCCTCGGCTCTCCCTGGTCTAGTACAGGCAGCGTGCCGACACCCGCGGCGGTCTCTGGTTTAGTACAGGCAGCACACTGACACCCTCCGCCGTCTCTGGTAAAGGATAGGTAGCTCACTGACCCCCTCGGCTGTCCCTGGTGTAGCACAGGCAGCGTGCTGGTACCCTCAGCTGTCCCTGGTCTAGTACAGGCTAGCGCTGACACCCTCGGCTCTCCCTGGTCTAGTACAGGCTAGCGCTGACACCCTCGGCTCTCCCTGGTCTAGTACAGGCAGCGCACTGACACCCTCGGCGGTCCCTGGTTTAGTACAGGCAGCGCGCTGACACTCTGCCGTCTCTGGTTTAGGATAGGTAGCGCGCTGACACCCTCAGCCGTCTCTGGTTTAGGGTAGGTAGTGCGCTGACACCCTGGGCTGTCCCTGGTCTAGTACAGGCAATGTGCTGACACCCTCGGCTGTCCCTGGTTTAGTACAGGCAGCACGCAGACACCCTTGGCTGTCGCTGGTCTAGGACAGGCAGCACGCTGATACCCTCGGCTGTCCCTGGTGTAGTACAGGCAGCGCGCGGACACCCTCGGCCGTCTCTGGTTTAGTACAAGATGCACGCTGACACCCTCGGCACTCCCTGGTCTAGTACAGGCAGAGCGCTGACGCACTCGGCTGTCCCTGGTCTCGTACAGGCAGTGCGCTGGCACCCTACACTGTCTCTGGTTTAGGACAGGCAGCGCACTGACAACCTCCACCGTCTCTGGTTTAGTACAGGCAGCACGCTGACACCCTCTGCTGTCCATGGTTCAGTACAGGCAGCGCGCTGATACCCTCGGCTGTCCATAGTTTAGTATAGGCAGTGCGTTGACACCCTTGGCTGTCCCTGGTCTAGTACAGGCAGCACGCTGACATCCGTGGCCGTCCCTGTTTTAGGACAGGCAGCACACTGTTGACCTCGGCTGTCCCTGGTCTAGTACAGGCAGCAAGCTGACACCCTCGGCTGGCCCTGGTCTAGTACAGGCAGCGCGCTGACAACCACGGCTGTCCCTGGTCTAGTACAGGCAGCACGCTGACATCCGTGGCCGTCCCTGTTTTAGGACAGGCAGCACACTGTTGACCTCGGCTGTCCCTGGTCTGGTACAGGCAGCAAGCTGACACCCTCGGCTGACCCTGGTCTAGTACAGGCAGCACGCTGACACCCACGGCCATCCCTGGTTTAGGACAGGCAGCACGCTGTTCACCTCAGCCGTCCAAGGTCTAGTACAGGCAGCAAGCTGACACCCTCGGCTGTCCCTGGTCTAGTACAGGCTGCGCGCTGACGTCCTCAGCCATCCCTGGTCTAGCACAGGCAGCGCGCTGACACGCTCGGCCGTCCTTGGTTTAGTACAAGCAGCGCGCTAACACCCTCCGCCGTCTCTGATTTAGGACAGGAAGCGCGCTCTTAGCCTCGGTTGTCCCTGGTTTAGTACAAGCAGCACGCTGACACCCACGGCGGTCCCTTGTCTAGTACAGGCAGCACGCTGACACCCGCGGCGGTCCCTGGTTTAGGGCAGGCAGCACGCTGTCGACCTCGGCCGTCCCAGGTCTAGTACAGGCAGCAATCTGACACCCTTGGCTGTCCCTGTTCTAGTACAGGCAGTGCGCTGACAACCACGGCTGTCCCTGGTCTAGTACAGGCTGCGCACTGACAACCATGGCTGTCCCTGGTCTAGTACAGGCAGCGCGCTGACACCCTCGGCCATCCCTGCTTTAGGACAAGCAGCGCGCTGACACCCTCGGCTGTCCCACGTCTAGTACAGGCAGCGTGCTGACATCCGCAGCTGTCCTTGGTTTAGTACAAACAGTGCGCTGTTACCCTCGGCTGTCCCTGGATTAGGACAGGCAACACGCTGACACCCTCGGCTGCCCCAGGTCTAGGGCAAGCAACGCGCTGACACACTCGGCTGTCCCTGGTTTAGGTCAGGAAGCGTGCTGACACTCTCGGCTGTCCCTGGTTTAGTACAAGCAGCACGTTACAACCCTTGGGTGTCCCTGGTCAAGTACAGGCAGCGTGCTGACACCCTCGGCCGTCCTTGGTTTAGTACAAGCAGAGCGCTGACACCCTCCGCCGTCTCTGATTTAGGACAGGCAGCGCGCTGACACCCTTGGCTGTCGCTGGTCTAGGACAGGTAGCACGCTGATACCCTCGGCTGTCCCTAGTCTAGTACAGGCAGCGTGCTGACACCTTCGGCTGTCCCTGGTCTAGTACAAGCAGCGCGCTGTTACACTCAGCTGTCCCTGATCTAGTGCAGGCAGCTCACTCACACCCTTGGCTGTCCATGGTTTAGTACAGGCAGCGCGCTGATGCCCTCGGCTGTCCTTAGTTTAGGACAGGCAGGGCGCTCACACCCTCGGCTGTCCCTCATTTAGTACAGGCAGCGCGCTGACACCCTCGGCCGTCCCTGCTTTAGTACAGGCAGCGCACTGTCATCCTCGGCTGTCCCTGGTTTAGGACAGGCAGCACACTGACACCCTCGGCTGTCCCTGATCTAGTACAGGCAGCGTGCTGTTACACTCGGCTGTCCCTGATCTAGTACAGGGAGCACGCGGACACCCTCGGCTGTCTCTGGTTTAGTACAAGATGCATGCTGACACCCTCGGCCGACCCTGCTCTAGTACAGGCAGCGCGCTGACACTCACAGCTGTCCATGCTCTAGTACAGGCAAGGCACTGACACACTCTGCCGTCTCTGGTTTAGTACAGGCAGCTCTTTGACACCCTCGGCTGTCCATGGTTTACTACAGGCAGCACGCTGACACCCTCTGCTGTCCTTCGTTTAGTACAGGCAGTGCGCTGATACCCTCGGCTGTCCCTAGTTTAGGACAGGCAGGGCACTGACACCCTCGGCTGTCCCTCGTTTAGTACAGTCAGTGCGCTGGCACCCTCGGCCGTCCCTGTTTTAGTACAGGCAGTGCACTGTCATCTTCGGCTGTCCCTAGTTTAGGACAGGCAGGGCACTGACACCCTCGGCTGTCCCTCGTTTAGTACAGTCAGTGCGCTGGCACCCTCGGCCGTCCCTGTTTTAGTACAGGCAGTGCACTGTCATCTTCTGCTCTCCCTGGTTTAGGACAGGCAGCCCGCTGACACACTCGGCTGTCCCAAGTTTAGGACAAGCAGCATGCTGACACCCTCGGCTTTCCCTGGTCTAGGACAAGCAATGAGCTGACACCCTCTGCCGTCTCTGGTTTAGGACAGGCAGTGCACTGACACCCTTGGCTGTCCATGGTTTAGTACAGGCAGCGTGCTGATACCCTTGGCTGTCCTTAGTTTAGTACAGGCAGCGCACTGACACCCTCGGCCGTCCCTGCTATAGTACAGGCAGCACACTGTCATCCTCGGCTGTCCCTGGTTTAGGACAGGCAGCACGCTGACACCCTCGGCTGTCCCTGGTCTAACACAGGCAGCGTGCTGTTACACTCGGATGTCCCTGATCTAGTACAGGGAGCGCGCGGACACCCTCGGCTGTCTCTGGTTTAGTACAAGATGCATGCTGACACCCTCGGCCGACCCTGGTCTAGTACAGGCAGCGCGCTGACACACAGCTGTCCATGCTCTAGTACAGGCAAGGCACCGACACACTCCGCCGTCTCTGGTTTAGTACAGGCAGCTCTTTGACACTCTCGGCTGTCCATGGTTTACTACAGGCAGCACGCTGACACCCTCTGCTGTCCTTCGTTTAGTACAGGCAGTGCGCTGGCACCCTCGGCCGCCCCTGTTTTAGTACAGGCAGCGCACTGTCATCTTCGGCTGTCCATGGTTTAGTACAGGCAGCGCGCTGATACCTTCGGCTGTCCCTAGTTTACGACAGGCAGGGCAATGACACCCTCGGCTGTCCCTGGTTTAGTACAGGCAGCGTGCTGAAACCCTCCGCTGTCTCTAGTTTGCCATAGCTAGCGCGCTGACACACTCGGCTGTCACTGGTCTAGTACAGGCAACGCGCTGACACCCTCGGCTGTCCCTGGTTTAGTACAGGCAGCGTGCTGACAACCTCGGCCATCCCTGGTTTAGTACAAGCAGCTCACTGACACCCTTGACTGTCCATGGTTTAATACAGGCAGGGCGCTGATACCCTCGGCTGTCCCTCGTTTAGTACAAGCAGCACGCTGACACCCGCGGCGGTCCCTTGTCTAGTACAGGCAGCACGCTGACACCCGCGGCGATCCCTGGTTTAGGGCAGGCAGCACGCTGTCGACCTCGGCCGTCCCAGGTCTAGTACAGGCAGCAATCTGACACCCTTGGCTGTCCCTGTTCTAGTACAGGCAGTGCGCTGACAACCACGGCTGTCCCTGGTCTAGTACAGGCTGCGCGCTGACAACCACGGCTGTCCCTGGTCTAGTACAGGCAGCGCGCTGACACTCTCGGCCATCCCTGCTTTAGGACAAGCAGCGCGCTGACACCCTCGGCTGTCCCACGTCTAGTACAGGCAGCGTGCTGACACCCTCAGCTGTCCTTGGTTTAGTACAAACAGTGCGCTGTTACCCTCGGCTGTCCCTGGATTAGGACAGGCAACGCGCTGACACCCTTGGCTGCCCCAGGTCTAGGGCAAGCAACGCGCTGACAACCTTGGCTGTCCCTGGTCTAGTACAGGCAGCGCGCTGACACCCTCTGCCATCTCTGGTTTAGGACAGGCAGCGTGCTGACACCGTCCACCGTCTCTAGTTTAGTACAGGCAGCTTACTGACACGCTCGGCTGTCCATGGTTTAGTACAGCCAGCGTGCTTACACCCTCGGCTGTCCCTGGTCTAGTACAGGCAATGTGCTGACACCCTCAGCTGTCCCTGGTTTAGTACAGGCAGCACGCAGACACCCTTGGCTGTCGCTGGTCTAGGACAGGCAGCACGCTGATACCCTCGGCTGTCCCTGGTGTAGTACCGGCAGCGCGCGGACACCCTCGGCCGTCTCTGGTTTAGTACAAGATGCACGCTGACACCCTCGGCATCCCTGGTCTAGTACAGGCAGAGCGCTGACACACTCGGCTGTCCCTGGTCTCGTACAGGCAGTGCGCTGGCACCCTACACTGTCTCTGGTTTAGGACAGGCAGCGCACTGACACCCTCCACCGTCTCTGGTTTAGTACAGGCAGTTCACTGACACCCTCGGCTGTCCATGGTTCAGTACAGGCAGCGCGCTGATACCCTCGGCTGTCCATAGTTTAGTATAGGCAGTGCGTTGACACCCTTGGCTGTCCCTGGTCTAGTACAGGCAGCACGCTGACATCCGTGGCCGTCCCTGTTTTAGGACAGGCAGCACACTGTTGACCTCGGCTGTCCCTGGTCTGGTACAGGCAGCAAGCTGACACCCTCGGCTGACCCTGGTCTAGTACAGGCAGCACGCTGACACCCACGGCCGTCCCTGGTTTAGGACAGGCAGCACGCTGTTCACCTCAGCCGTCCAAGGTCTAGTACAGGCAGCAAGCTGACACCCTCGGCTGTCCCTGGTCTAGTACAGGCTGCGCGCTGACGTCCTCGGCCATCCCTGGTCTAGCACAGGCAGCGCGCTGACACGCTCGGCCGTCCTTGGTTTAGTACAAGCAGCGTGCTAACACCCTCCGCCGTCTCTGATTTAGGACAGGAAGCGCGCTCTTAGCCTCAGTTGTCCCTGGTTTAGTACAAGCAGCACGCTGACACCCACGGCGGTCCCTTGTCTAGTACAGGCAGCACACTGACACCCGCGGCGGTCCCCGATTTAGGACAGGCAGCACGCTGTCGACTTCGGCCGTCCCAGGTCTAGTACAGGCAGCAATCTGACACCCTTGGCTGTCCCTGTTCTAGTACAGGCAGTGCGCTGACAACCACGGCTGTCCCTGGTCTAGTACAGGCTGCGCACTGACAACCACGGCTGTCCCTGGTCTAGTACAGGCAGCGCGCTGACACCCTCGGCCATCCCTGCTTTAGGACAAGCAGCGCGCTGACACCCTCGGCTGTCCCACGTCTAGTACAGGCAGCGTGCTGACACCCTCAGCTGTCCTTGGTTTAGTACAAACAGTGCGCTGTTACCCTCGGCTGTCTCTGGATTAGGGCAGGCAACGCGCTGACACCCTCGGCTGCCCCAGGTCTAGGGCAAGCAACGCGCTGACAACCTTGGCTGTCCCTGGTCTAGTACAGGCAGCGCGCTGACACCCTCTGCCGTCTCTGGTTTAGGACAGGCAGCGTGCTGACACTGTCCACCGTCTCTAGTTTAGTACAGGCAGCTTACTGACACGCTCGGCTGTCCATGGTTTAGTACAGCCAGCGTGCTTACACCCTCGGCTGTCCCTGGTCTAGTACAGGTAGCGTGGTGACACCCTCAGCTGTCCATGGCCTAGTACAGGCAGCGCGCTGACACCCTCGGCCGTCCCTGCTTTAGTACAGGCAGCGCACTGTCATCCTCGGCTGTCCCTGGTTTAGGACAGGCAGCCCGCTGACACCCTCGGCTGTCCCTGGTCTAGCACAGGTAGCGTGCTGTTACACTCGGCTGTCCCTGATCTAGTACAGGGAGCGTGCGGACACCCTCGGCCGTCTCTGTTTTAGTACAAGATGCACGCTGACACCCTCGGCCGTCCATGGTTTAGTACAATCAGCTCACTGACACCCTTGGCTGTTCCTGGTCTAACACAGGCAGCGTGCTGGTACCCTCGGCTATCCCTGGTCTAGTACAGCCATCACTCTGACACCCTAGGCTCTCCCTGGTCTAGTACAGGCAGCACGCCGACACCCTCGGCGTTCACTGGTTTAGTACAGGCAGCGCGCTGACTTCCTCCGCCGTCTCTGGTTTAGGATAGGTAGCGCGCTGACACCCTTGGCTGTCCCTGGTCTAGTACATGCAACGCGCTGACACCCTCGGCTGTCCCTGGTTTAGTACAGGCAGCGCGCGGACACCTTCGGCCGTCTCTGGTTTAGTACAAGCTGCACACTGACACCCTCGGCCGACCCTGGTCTAGTAAAGGCAGCAATCAGACACTCTCAGCTGTCCCTGGTCTAGTACAGGCAGCACGCTGACACCCTCTGCCATCTCTGGTTTAGGACAGGCAGTGCGCTGACAAACTCCACCGTCTCTGGTTTAGTACAGGCAGCGCACTGAAAACCTTGGCTGTCCATGGTTTAGTACAGGCAGCACACTGATATCCTCGGCTGTCCCAAGTTTAGGACAAGCAGGGCGCTGACACCCTTGGCTGTCCCTCGGTTAGAACAGGCAGCGCGCTGACACCCTCGGCCGTCCCTGCTTTAGTACAGGCAGCGCACTGTCATCCTCGGCTGTCCCTGGTTTAGGACAGGCAGCGCGCTGACACCCTCGGCCGTCCCTGCTTTAGTACAGGCAGCGCACTGTCATCCTCGGCTGTCCCTGGTTTAGGACAGGCAGCGCGCTGACACTCTCGGCTGTCCCTGGTTTAGTACAAGCAGCACGTTACAACCCTTGGGTGTCCCTGGTCAAGTACAGGCAGCGTGCTGACACCCTCGGCCGTCCTTGGTTTAGTACAAGCAGAGCGCTGACACCCTCCGCCATCTCTGATTTAGGACAGGCTGTGCGCTGACACGCTTGGCTGTCGCTGGTCTAGGACAGGTAGCACGCTGATACCCTCGGCTGTCCCTAGTCTAGTACAGGCAGCGTGCTGACACCTTCGGCTGTCCCTGGTGTAGTACAAGCAGCGCGCTGTTACACTCAGCTGTCCCTGATCTAGTACAGGCAGCTAACTGACACCCTTGGCTGTCCATGGTTTAGTACAGGCAGCATGCTGATACCCTCGGCTGTCCTTATTTTAGGACAGGCAGGGCGCTGACACCCTCGGCTGTCCCTCGTTTAGTACAGGCAGCGTGCTGACACCCTCGGCTGTCCCTGCTTTAGTACAGGCAGCGCACTGTCATCCTCGGCTGTCCCTGGTTTAGGACAGGCAGCACGCTGACACCCTTGGCTGTCCCTGATCTAGTACAGGGAGCGCGCCGATACCATCGGCCGTCTCTGTTTTAGTACAAGATGCACGCTGACAACCTCGGCCGACCCTGGTCTAGTACAGGCAGCGCGCTGACACTCTCAGCTGTCCATGGTCTAGTACAGGCAAGGCAATGACACACTCCACCGTCTCTGGTTTAGTACAGGCAGCTCTTTGACACCCTCGGCTGTCCATGGTTTACTACAGGCAGCACGCTGACACCCTCTGCTGTCCTTCGTTTAGTACAGGCAGTGCGCTGATACCCTCGGCTGTCCCTAGTTTAGGACAGGCAGGGCACTGACACCCTCGGCTGTCCCTCGTTTAGTACAGTCAGTGCGCTGGCACCCTCGGCCGTCCCTGTTTTAGTACAGGCAGTGCACTGTCATCTTCGGCTCTCCCTGGTTTAGGACAGGCAGCCCGCTGACACACTCGGCTGTCCCAAGTTTAGGACAAGCAGCATGCTGACACCCTCGGCTTTCCCTTGTCTAGGACAAGCAATGAGCTGACACCCTCTGCCGTCTCTGGTTTAGGACAGGCAGTGCACTGACACTCTTGGCTGTCCATGGTTTAATACAGGCAGTGTGCTGATACGCTTGGCTGTCCTTAGTTTAGTACAGGCAGAGCACTGACACCCTCGGCCGTCCCTGCTTTAGTACAGGCAGCACACTGTCATCCTCGGCTGTCCCTGGTTTAGGACAGGCAGCACGCTGACACCCTCGGTTGTCCCTGGTCTAGCACAGGCAGCGTGCTGTTACACTCGGATGTCCCTGATCTAGTACAGGGAGCGCGCGGACACCCTCGGCTGTCTCTGGTTTAGTACAAGATGCATGCTGACACCCTCGGCCGACCCTGGTCTAGTACAGGCAGCACGCTGACACTCACAGCTGTCCATGCTCTAGTACAGGCAAGGCACTGACACACTCCGCCGTCTCTGGTTTAGTACAGGCAGCTCTTTGACACCCTCGGCTGTCCATGGTTTACTACAGGCAGCACGCTGACACCCTCTGCTGTCCTTCGTTTAGTACAGGCAGTGCGCTGGCACCCTCGGCCGCCCCTGTTTTAGTACAGGCAGCGCACTGTCATCTTCGGCTGTCCATGGTTTAGTACAGGCAGCGCGCTGATACCTTCGGCTGTCCCTAGTTTACGACAGGCAGGGCACTGACACCCTCGGCTGTCCCTGGTTTAGTACAGGCAGCTCACCGACACCCTCGGCTGTCCCTGGTTTAGTACAGGCAGCGCGCTGAAACCCTCCGCCGTCTCTAGTTTGCGATAGCTAGCGCGCTGACACACTCGGCTGTCACTGGTCTAGTACAGGCAATGCGCTGACACCCTCGGCTGTCCCTGGTTTAGTACAGGCAGCATGCTGACAACCTCGGCCATCCCTGGTTTAGTACAAGCAGCTCACTGACACCCTTGACTGTCCATGGTTTAGTACAGGCAGCGCGCTGATACCCTCAGCTGTCCCTAGTTTAGGACAGGCAGGGCGCTGACACCCTCGGCTGTCCCTCGTTTAGTACAGGCAGCGCGCTGACACCCTCGGCCGTCCCTGCTTTAGTACAGGCAACGCACTGTCATCCTCGGCTGTCCCTGGTTTAGGACAAGCAGCATGCTGACACCCGCGGCGGTCCCTTGTCTAGTACAGGCAGCACGCTGACACCCGCGGCGGTCCCTGGTTTAGGGCAGGCAGCACGCTGTCGACCTCGGCCGTCCCAGGTCTAGTACAGGCAGCAATCTGACACCCTTGGCTGTCCCTGTTCTAGTACAGGCAGTGCGCTGACAACCACGGCTGTCCCTGGTCTAGTACAGGCTGCGCACTGACAACCACGGCTGTCCCTGGTCTAGTACAGGCAGCGCGCTGACACCCTCGGCCATCCCTGCTTTAGGACAAGCAGCGCGCTGACACCCTCGGCTGTCCCACGTCTAGTACAGGCAGCGTGCTGACACCCTCAGCTGTCCTTGGTTTAGTACAAACAGTGCGCTGTTACCCTCGGCTGTCCCTGGATTAGGACAGGCAACGCGCTGACACCCTCGGCTGCCCCAGGTCTAGGGCAAGCAACGCGCTGACAACCTTGGCTGTCCCTGGTCTAGTACAGGCAGAGCGCTGACACACTCGGCTGTCCCTGGTCTCGTACAGGCAGTGCGCTGGCACCCTACACTGTCTCTGGTTTAGGACAGGCAGCGCAATGACACCCTCCACCGTCTCTGGTTTAGTACAGGCAGTTCACTGACACCCTCGGCTGTCCATGGTTCAGTACAGGCAGCGCGCTGATACCCTCGACTGTCCATAGTTTAGTATAGGCAGTGCGTTGACACCCTTGGCTGTCCCTGGTCTAGTACAGGCAGCACGCTGACATCCGTGGCCGTCCCTGTTTTAGGACAGGCAGCACACTGTTGACCTCGGCTGTCCCTGGTCTGGTACAGGCAGCAAGCTGACACCCTCGGCTGACCCTGGTCTAGTACAGGCAGCACGCTGACACCCACGGCCGTCCCTGGTTTAGGACAGGCAGCACGCTGTTCACCTCAGCCGTCCAAGGTCTAGTACAGGCAGCAAGCTGACACCCTCGGCTGTCCCTGGTCTAGTACAGGCTGCGCGCTGACGTCCTCGGCCATCCCTGGTCTAGCACAGGCAGCGCGCTGACACGCTCGGCCGTCCTTGGTTTAGTACAAGCAGCGCGCTAACACCCTCCGCCGTCTCTGATTTAGGACAGGAAGCGCGCTCTTAGCCTCGGTTGTCCCTGGTTTAGTACAAGCAGCACACTGACACCCACGGCGGACCCTTGTCTAGTACAGGCAGCACGCTGACACCCGCGGCGGTCCCTGGTTTAGGGCAGGCAGCACGCTGTCGACCTCGGCCGTCCCAGGTCTAGTACAGGCAGCAATTTGACACCCTTGGCTGTCCCTGTTCTAGTACAGGCAGTGCGCTGACAACCACGGCTGTCCCTGGTCTAGTACAGGCTGCGCACTGACAACCACGGCTGTCCCTGGTCTAGTACAGGCAGCGCGCTGACACCCTCGGCCATCCCTGCTTTAGGACAAGCAGCGCGCTGACACCCTCGGCTGTCCCACGTCTAGTACAGGCAGCGTGCTGACACCCTCAGCTGTCCTTGGTTTAGTACAAACAGTGCGCTGTTACCCTCGGCTGTCCCTGGATTAGGACAGGCAACGCGCTGACACCCTCGGCTGCCCCAGGTCTAGGGCAAGCAACGCGCTGACAACCTTGGCTGTCCCTGGTCTAGTACAGGCAGCGCGCTGACACCCTCTGCCGTCTCTGGTTTAGGACAGGCAGCGTGCTGACACCGTCCACCATCTCTAGTTTAGTACAGGCAGCTTACTGACACGCTCGGCTGTCCATGGTTTAGTACAGCCAGCGTGCTTACACCCTCGGCTGTCCCTGGTCTAGTACAGGCAATGTGCTGACACCCTCGGCTGTCCCTGGTTTAGTACAGGCAGCACGCAGACACCCTTGGCTGTCGCTGGTCTAGGACAGGCAGCACGCTGACACCCTCGGCTGTCCCTGGTCTCGTACAGGCAGTGCGCTGGCACCCTACACTGTCTCTGGTTTAGGACAGGCAGCGCACTGACACCCTCCACCGTCTCTGGTTTAGTACAGGCAGTTCACTGACACCCTCGGCTGTCCATGGTTCAGTACAGGCAGCGCGCTGATACCCTCGGCTGTCCATAGTTTAGTATAGGCAGTGCGTTGACACCCTTGGCTGTCCCTGGTCTAGTACAGGCAGCACGCTGACATCCGTGGCCGTCCCTGTTTTAGGACAGGCAGCACACTGTTGACCTCGGCTGTCCCTGGTCTGGTACAGGCAGCAAGCTGACACCCTCGGCTGACCCTGGTCTAGTACAGGCAGCACGCTGACACCCGCGGCCGTCCCTGGTTTAGGACAGGCAGCACGCTGTTCACCTCAGCCGTCCAAGGTCTAGTACAGGCAGCAAGCTGACACCCTCGGCTGTCCCTGGTCTAGTACAGGCTGCGCGCTGACGTCCTCGGCCATCCCTGGTCTAGCACAGGCAGCGCGCTGACACGCTCGGCCGTCCTTGGTTTAGTACAAGCAGCGCGCTGACACCCTCCACCGTCTCTGATTTAGGACAGGAAGCGCGCTCTTAGCCTCGGCTGTCCCTGGTTTAGTACAAGCAGCACACTGACACCCGCGGCGGTCCCTTGTCTAGTACAGGCAGCACGCTGACACCCGCGGCGGTCCCTGGTTTAGGACAGGCAGCACGCTGTTGACCTCAGCCGTCCCAGGTCTAGTACAGGCAGCAATCTGACACCCTTGGCTGTCCCTGTTCTAGTACAGGCAGTGCGCTGACAACCACGGCTGTCCCTGGTCTAGTACAGGCTGCGCACTGACAACCACGGCTGTCCCTGGTCTAGTACAGGCAGCGCGCTGACACTCTCGGCCATCCCTGCTTTAGGACAAGCAGCGCGCTGACACCCTCGGCTGTCCCACGTCTAGTACAGGCAACGTGCTGACACCCTCGGCCATCCCTGCTTTAGGACAAGCAGCGCGCTGACACCCTCGGCTGTCCCACGTCTAGTACAGGCAGCGTGCTGACACCCTCAGCTGTCCTTGGTTTAGTACAAACAGTGCGCTGTTACCCTCGGCTGTCCCTGGATTAGGACAGGCAACGTGCTGACACCCTCGGCTGCCCCAGGTCTAGGGCAAGCAACGCGCTGACAACCTTGGCTGTCCCTGGTCTAGTATAGGCAGCGCGCTGACACCCTCGGCCGTCTCTGGTTTAGGACAGGCAGCGTGCTGACACCGTCCACCGTCTCTAGTTTAGTACAGGCAGCTTACTGACACGCTCGGCTGTCCATGGTTTAGTACAGCCAGCGTGCTTACACCCTCGGCTGTCCCTGGTCTAGTACAGGTAGCGTGGTGACACCCTCAGCTGTCCATGGCCTAGTACAGGCAGCGCGCTGACACCCTCGGCCGTCCCTGCTTTAGTACAGGCAGCGCACTGTCATCCTTGGCTGTCCCTGGTTTAGGACAGGCAGCACGCTGACACCCTCGGCTGTCCCTGGTCTAGCACAGGCAGCGTGCTGTTACACTCGGCTGTCCCTGATCTAGTACAGGGAGCGTGCGGACACCCTCGGCCGTCTCTGTTTTAGTACAAGATGCACGCTGACACCCTCGGCCGTCCATGGTTTTGTACAACCAGCTGACACCCTTGGCTGTTCCTGGTCTAACACAGGCAGCGTGCTGGTACCCTCGGCTATCCCTGGTCTAGTACAGCCATCACGCTGACACCCTAGGCTCTCCCTGGTCTAGTACAGGCAGCGCGCCGACACCCTCGGCGTTCACTGGTTTAGTACAGGCAGCACGCTGACTTCCTCCGCCGTCTCTGGTTTAGGATAGGTAGTGCGATGACACCCTTGGCTGTCCATGGTCTAGTACAGGCAATGCGCTGACACCCTCGGCTGTCCCTGGTCTAGTACAGGCAGCGCGCGGACACCTTCGGCCGTCTCTGGTTTAGTACAAGCTGCACACTGACACCCTCGGCCGACCCTGGTTTAGGACAGGCAGCACGCTGACACCCTCGGCTGTCCCTGATCTAGTACAGGCAGCGCGCGGACACCCTCGGCTGTCTCTGGATTAGTACAAGATGCACACTGACACCCTCGGCACTCCCTGGTCTAATACAGGCAGAGCGCTGACACACTCGGCTGTCCCTGGTCTCGTACAGGCAGTGCGCTGGCACCCTACACTGTCTCTGGTTTAGGACAGGCAGCGCACTGACACCCTCCACCGTCTCTGGTTTAGTACAGGCAGTTCACTGACACCCTCGGCTGTCCATGGTTCAGTACAGGCAGCGCGCTGATACCCTCGGCTGTCCATAGTTTAGTATAGGCAGTGCGTTGACACCCTTGGCTGTCCCTGGTCTAGTACAGGCAGCACGCTGACACCCGCGGCCGTCCCTGGTTTAGGACAGGCAGCACGCTGTTCACCTCAGCCGTCCAAGGTCTAGTACAGGCAGCAAGCTGACACCCTCGGCTGTCCCTGGTCTAGTACAGGCTGCGCGCTGACGTCCTCGGCCATCCCTGGTCTAGCACAGGCAGCGCGCTGACACGCTCGGCCGTCCTTGGTTTAGTACAAGCAGCGCGCTAACACCCTCCACCGTCTCTGATTTAGGACAGGAAGCGAGCTCTTAGCCTCGGTTGTCCCTGGTTTAGTACAAGCAGCACGCTGACACCCGCGGCCGTCCCAGGTCTAGTACAGGCAGCAATCTGACACCTTGGCTGTCCCTGTTCTAGTACAGGCAGTGCGCTGACAACCACGGCTGTCCCTGGTCTAGTACAGGCTGCGCACTGACAACCACGGCTGTCCCTGGTCTAGTACAGGCAGCGCGCTGACACCCTCGGCCATCCCTGCTTTAGGACAAGCAGCGCGCTGACACCCTCGGCTGTCCCACGTCTAGTACAGGCAGCGTGCTGACACCCTCAGCTGTCCTTGGTTTAGTACAAACAGTGCGCTGTTACCCTCGGCTGTCCCTGGATTAGGACAGGCAACGCGCTGACACCCTCGGCTGCCCCAGGTCTAGGGCAAGCAACGCGCTGACAACCTTGGCTGTCCCTGGTCTAGTACAGGCAGCGCGCTGACACCCTCTGCCGTCTCTGGTTTAGGACAGGCAGCGTGCTGACACTGTCCACCGTCTCTAGTTTAGTACAGGCAGCTTACTGACACGCTCGGCTGTCCATGGTTTAGTACAGCCAGCGTGCTTACACCCTCGGCTGTCCCTGGTCTAATACAGGTAGCGTGGTGACACCCTCAGCTGTCCATGGCCTAGTACAGGCAGCGCGCTGACACCCTCTGCCATCTCTGGTTTAGTACAGGCAGCGCACTGAAAACCTTGGCTGTCCATGGTTTAGTACAGGCAGCACACTGATATCCTCGGCTGTCCCAAGTTTAGGACAAGCAGGGCGCTGACACCCTTGGCTGTCCCTCGGTTAGTACAGGCAGCGCGCTGACACCCTCGGCCGTCCCTGCTTTAGTACAGGCAGCGCACTGTCATCCTCGGCTGTCCCTGGTTTAGGACAGGCAGCGCGCTGACACACTCGGCTGTCCCTGGTTTAGGTCAGGAAGTGTGCTGACACTCTCGGCTGTCCCTGGTTTAGTACAAGCAGCACGTTACAACCCTTGGGTGTCCCTGGTCAAGTACAGGTAGCATGCTGACACCCTCGGCCGTCCTTGGTTTAGTACAAGCAGAGCGCTGACACCCTCCGCCGTCTCTGATTTAGGACAGGCAGCGCGCTGACACCCTTGGCTGTCGCTGGTCTAGGACAGGTAGCACGCTGATACCCTCGGCTGTCCCTAGTCTAGTACAGGCAGCGTGCTGACACCTTCGGCTGTCCCTGGTCTAGTACAAGCAGCGCGCTGTTACACTCAGCTGTCCCTGATCTAGTACAGGCAGCTCACTGACAACCTTGGCTGTCCATGGTTTAGTACAGGCAGCGCGCTGATACCCTCAGCTGTCCTTAGTTTAGGACAGGCAGGGCGCTGACACCCTCAGCTGTCCCTCGTTTAGTACAGGCAGCGCGCTGACACCCTCGGCCGTCCCTGCTTTAGTACAGGCAGCGCACTGTCATCCTCGGCTGTCCCTGGTTTAGGACAGGCAGCACGCTGACACCCTCGGCTGTCCCTGATCTAGTACAGGCAGCGCGCGGACACCCTCGGCCGTCTCTGGTTTAGTACAAGATGCACGCTGACACCCTCGGCACTCCCTGGTCTAGTATAGGCAGAACGCTGACACACTCGGCTGTCCCTGGTCTTGTACAGGCAGTGCGCTGGCACCCTACACTGTCTCTGGTTTAGGACAGGCAGCGCACTGACACCCTCCACCGTCTCTGGTTTAGTACAGGCAGTTCACTGACACCCGCGGCTGTCCATGGTTCAGTACAGGCAGCGCGCTGATACCCTCGGCTGTCCATAGTTTAGTATAGGCAGTGCGTTGACACCCTTGGCTGTCCCTGATCTAGTACAGGTAGCGTGCTGACAACCTCGGCTGTCCATTGTCTAGTACAGGCAGCGCACTGACACCCTCGGCTGTCCCTGGTCTAGTACAGGCAGCGCGCTGACACCCTCGGCTGTCCATGGTTTAGTACAGGCAGCGCGCTGATACCCTGGCCGTCCCTGCTTTATTACAGGCAGCGCACTGTCATCCTCGGCTGTCCCTGGTCTAGTACAGGAATCGCATGGACATCCTCAGCCGCCTCTGGTTTAATACAAGCTGCACGCTGACACCCTCGGCCATCACTGGTCTAGTACAAGCAGCTCACTGACACCCTCGGCTGTCCCTGGTCTAGTACAGGCAGCGTGCTAATACCCTCGGCTGTCCCTGATCTAAGTACAGGCAGCATGCTGACACCCTTGGCCGTCTTTGGTTTAATACAAGCAGCACGCTGACACCCTTGGGTGTCCCTGGTTTAGTACAGGCAGCGCGCTGACACCCTCGGCTGTCCCTGGTCTAGTACTGGCAGCGTGCTGACATCCTCGGCTGTCCCTAGTTTAGTACAGGCAGCACGCTGACACCCTCGGCTGTCCCTGGTCTAGTACAGGCAGCGTGCTGATACCCTCGGCTGTCCCTGATCTAGTACAGGCAGCGCGCAGACACAGTCAGCCGTCTCTGGTTTAGTACAAGCTGCAAGCTGACACCCTCGGCCGTCTAAGGTCTAGTACAGGCAGCGCACTGACATCCTCGGCCATCCCTGGTTTAGTACAGGCAGCGTGCTGACACACTCGGCTGTCCCTGGTCTAGTACAGGCAGCATGCTGACACCCTCAGCCGTCTTTGGTTTAGTACAAGCAGCACGCTGACACCCTCGGCTGTCCCTGGTCTAGTACAGGCAGCGTGCTGATACCCTCGGCTGTCCCTGATCTAGTACAGGCAGCGCGCAGACACCGTCAGCCGTCTCTGGTTTAGTACAAGCTGCAAGCTGACACCCTCGGCCGTCTAAGGTCTAGTACAGGCAGCGCACTGACATCCTCGGCCATCCCTGGTTTAGTACAGGCAGCGTGCTGACACACTCGGCTGTCCCTGGTCTAGTACAGGCAGCATGCTGACACCCTTGGCCGTCTTTGGTTTAGTACAAGCAGCGTGCTGACACCCTCGGCTGTCCCTGGTTTAAAACAAGCAGCGCGCTGACACCCTTGTGTGTCCCTGGTTTAGTACAGGCAGCGCGCTGACACCCTCGGCTGTCCCTGGTCTAGTATTGGCAGCGTGCTGACAACCCCGGCTGTCCCTGGTCTAGCACAGGCAGTGCACTGACACCCTCGGCTGTCCCTGGTCTACTACAGGCAGCGAGCTGACATCCTCGGCTGTCCCTAGTTTAGTACAGGCAGCATGCTGACACCCTCGGCTGTCCCTGCTCTAGTACAGGCAGCATGCTGACACTCTCGGCCATCTTTGGTTTAGTACAAGCAGCACGCTGACACCCTCTGCTGACCATGATCTACTGCAGGCAGCGCGCTGACACCCTCGGCTGTCCCTGGTTTACTACAGGCAGCACGCTGACACCCTCGGCTGTCCCTGGTCTAGTACTGGCAGCATGCTGACAACCCCGGCTGTTCCTAGTCTAGCACAGGCAGCGCGCTGACACCCTTGGCTGTCCCTGGTCTACTACAGGCAGCGCGTTGAAATCCTCGGCTGTCCCTGGTTTAGTACAGGCAGTGCACTGACACCCTCCGCTGCCGCTGGTCTAGGACAGGCAGCGCGCTGACACCCTCGGCCGTCCCTGGTTTCCGACAGGCAGCACGCTGACACCCTCTGCTGTCCCTGGTTTAGTACAAACAGCGCGCTGATACCCTCGGCTGTCCCTGGTCTAGGACAGGCAGCACGATGACACCCTCGGCCATCTTTGTTTTAGTACAAGCAGCGTGCTGATACCCCCGGCGGTCCCTGGTTTAGTACAGGCAGCGCGCTGTTACCCTCCGCCATCTCTGGTTTAGGATAGGTAGCGCGCTGACACCCTCAGCTGTCCCTGGTCTAGTACAGGCAACGCGCTGACACGCCCGGCTGTCCCTGGTTTAGGACAGGCAACACGCTGACACCCTCGGCTGTCCCTGGTTTAGTACAGGCAGCGCACTGACACCCTCGGCTGCCGCTGGTCTAGGACAGGCAGCGCGCTGACGCCCTCAGCCGTCTCTGGTTTAGGACAGGCAGCGGGCTGACATCCTCAGCCGTCTCTGGTTTCCGACAGGCAGCACACTGACACCCTCGGCTGTCCCTGGTTTAGAACAGGCAGTGTGTTGACACCCTCGGCTGTCCCTGGTCTAGTACAGGCAGTTCGCTGACACCCTCGGCCATCCCTGGTCTAGTACAGGCAGTTCGCTGACACCCTCGGCCGTCCCTGGTCTAGTACAGGCAGCACGCTGACACCCTCGGCCGTACCTGGTCTAATACAGGCAGCACGCTGACACTCTCAGCTGTCCCTGGTCTAGTACAGGCAGCGCGTTGACACCCTTGGCCGTCCCTGGTCTAGTACAGGCAGCGCGCTGACACCCTCGGCTGTCCCTGGTCTAGTACAGGCAGCGTGCTGACACCCTTGGCCGTTCCTGGTCTAGTACAGGCAGCGTGCTGACATCCTCGGCCGTCCCTGGTCTAGTACAGGCAGCGCGCTGACACCCTCGGCTGTCCCTGTAACACACAGGCTCTGACAGAGCCAGGGGTCTGCAGCAGGCTCCCACGTTGGCTCCTTGCCTCGCACATCGCCGAGACTCTCGCTGCGCTGCCCTCCAATTCCAACGGTTCCCAGCAATGTTCCCAACTCCATTCCCACCTGCACGCCCGGCCTCTCTTCCGCTGTCAGTCGGCTGAGCGGGACCACTCTCACCTGCTCCCGCCAGTGTTGCCTCTGGTGTCACACCCAGGGTCTATCACTGGGATCCCCTCCCTATTCCTCACCCACGTGCTGATACCCCCCAGCCCCAGCGTCATGTTCTGAGAACAGCTGGTTTTACATGTAGACATACAGCACCCAGCTCTAACTCACCTCCACCTCCCTCCCGGACTCCTCTACTCTCTAAACTATCACACTGCTTATCCAACATCCAGTACAGGGGCAGCACAAATGACCTCCAATGAAACACTGGGAGGACTGAGACCACTCTGCTCCCCGGCCACCAACTCCCTCTCTCGCCCTGGCAGCGGAGGCTGAACCAGTCCGTTCACGTTGCTGCTGTCATACTCGACCCCAAGATGGGCTTCCTGGCTGTTTGCACCATCACTAAGTCCGCCCTCTGTAAAATCACCCGACTCCGCCTGTCTCAGCTCATCCACTGCCAAAACCCTCACCCATGCCTTCATTACCTCCAGGCTCTACTATTCCAATGCACCTCTGGCCACTCAAAACTCGACTGCGCCTCCCCCGCCCCCAAAGTCCTAACACACACCGAGTCCCGTTCACTCCCCCCCCCCAGACCCACCCCGTTGGACTTTCACCGGCCTCCAATCAGGCAGCACCCCCCCCCTTTTAAAATTCTCATCCTCGTTCTCAGCTCCCTCCATGGCCCTCGGCCCCCCCTCCCTATCTCTGGAGCCGCGGTCTGCGAGCGGGCAAACAGTCCGGAGGTAATCTGGCGATCGGCACCAGGTGACGAGCGGCCCAGCCATTTTAGGAGGGGGGTGGGGGGGGGCGATCAATGGCTGCCGGTAAAATGCCCCAAATTCTCTCTTTCGCTCAGCCCCCTTTTGAGCGTGCCTCTGGCCCCAACAGGAACGCTTTGGCTCACAACAGCGCCACTCTTGCCACCAGCCCATGTCTGACACACGGCTCCAAGGGTGCAACGAGCATGATTAACAGGCATGGCTAATTTCCCAGGCTCGCGCTACCCACGTCGGCCAGTTACAGGAGAGAGGGGCTCGCCGCTTTGACTGACAGTCGCAATTCCAACCCCGCCTCCGGCTGTATCCTTATATCCATTCCCGCACCCACCCCCCCACCCCCCCCCACCATCACCACCATCGCCGATGCTTCCATCTTCTCCAGCCTCAGGCCCGGCGAGGAAGGAGCAGCCCCTCTCTGCCGAAGGCACCGAGCCGCAGGACGCAGCGCGCCAACTCCCAGCAAGGGGGCAGCTCCGGGCCCGAAGCTGCCGGGAGGAACCTGCATCGACAGCTCAACCTCGGAGGGAGTTTGACCCTGAGTGGGACCAGGGACGAGGAGACTTCAGTTCATGTGGAGAGACTGGAGAAGCTGGGATTGTTCTCCTCAGAGCAGAAAAGGTTAAGGGGGAGATTGAATCGAGACGTTCGGAATCAGGAAGGTGGTTCGGACAGAGTAAATAAGGAGAGACTGTTCCCACTGGGCAGGAGGGTCGGTAACCAGAGGGGACACAGATTGAAGAGAATCGGGAAGGGAACCAGAGGGGGAGATGAGGAGAGTTTGTTTTTATTTACACAGCGAGTTGTTGTGATCTGGAAGGCGCTGCCTGAAAGGGCGGTGGAAGCAGATTCAATAGGAACTTTCAAAAGGGGGGGGAATCGGATAAATACTGGAAGGGGGAACATTAGCAGGGATATGGAGGGGGGGGGGGGCGCAGAGCAGGATGGGGTAGGGAGTGGGGGTGGGGGAAGTGGGAGCGGGGCGAATTGGATGGACCTCGCAAAGAGTCGACGATGGGCAGGGCCGGACGAGCACCTTCCCCCTGGGCTGAGAGCCTCCCCACAGGACGCAATGCAAACCAGTCCGAGAGGCGGGGGCCGGGAGCCCTGGAACCAGTGTGACAATCCGTACTATCAACACTTCCGGAGCGAGTCAATTATTTCCGCCGCCGCCGCCACCCCCCCCCTCAACCCCTCTCTTTGTTCAAACATAAGACTCACAAGAAATAAACTCACAAGGACGAAGGCTGGCCACTGATAAGCTTGTAATGACACCTGAACTAAAGCTCACGGTTCCTCCAGTAATGATCTTTATACAAATATTACGACTGTACAATTTCAGATGGCCATGCTGAGCACTGTTACCATGGCAGCCATGTCCCCCATAATGCAGCTGCCTGAAACATAGAAAACACATGTCCAACCCTGCCCACTGGTTAATTAAAAAAAACACACACGCACACACATACATACACACCAAGTAGAACTTTACAATTAAACAGTCCCTGGGATGCCACCGCCAAGTGGGGAGACGGGTCAGTCCCTGGTGTTATCGATGGTCAGCCATCCTGTTGGTACCTCCCCGTCCCCCACCCCCTCCCCCCCGCCACTCAGTCAAGAACACGAGGGCTCAGGCTCCTTCCGCATCTCAACCCCACCCCGCAAAACCTCTCAATGTGCCCCCATCCTCTTCCCCCAACCCCACCCCCCACCCTCCCCCACCCCCCACCCCCCCACAGCCACTGCCGCCGACTCTCCGGTCCCCCAACACCACAGGGCGCTGGCCGTTGTCTCTGTGCCTCAGAAGCCATATTTCGCCTGGGTCTGGCGTTTGGTCAGGCGGTTATCGGACCACGCGTTCTTCAACTCCAGCTCCCGCTCTTTGGCCTTAAAACAAAGAAAGATGGATAAAGCGTTATTCTCCAGAGCAAACTGGGAGACCCAGCCCCACACAGGGAGTGGCTCCCCTCAGCCCTGGAAAGACGATTTGCGTGTTCATGTTGGCCTTTCACCCCGAGTCACATTAGCTGTGAGGGACATGTGCCTGGTGATGGGGGTTGGTTCAAGGAGCATCTTAAAAGGAGGAGAAGCTGAAGGAGCGAGCCTAGGGCAGGAGAGAGAGGCACTGACTGCGGGCAAGAACAAGGGCAGGCGAGAGAGAGGGAGGGGGAGGGCGGGCGAGAGAGAGGGAGGGGGAGGGCGGGCGAGAGAGAGGGAGGGGGAGGGCGGGCGAGAGAGAGGGAGGGGGAGGGCGGGCGAGAGAGAGGGAGGGGGAGGGCGGGCGAGAGAGAGGGAGGGGGAGGGCGG
Organism: Isurus oxyrinchus; assembly: GCA_026770705.1. Classification (NCBI taxonomy): domain Eukaryota; kingdom Metazoa; phylum Chordata; class Chondrichthyes; order Lamniformes; family Lamnidae; genus Isurus; species Isurus oxyrinchus. Next base: position 5,423,242 of record JANJGN010000036.1, read on the forward strand.
GCGAGAGAGAGGGAGGGGGAGGGCGGGCGAGAGAGAGGGAGGGGGAGGGCGGGCGAGAGAGAGGGAGGGGGAGGGCGGGCGAGAGAGAGGGAGGGGGAGGGCGGGCGAGAGAGAGGGAGGGGGAGGGCGGGCGAGAGAGAGGGAGGGGAGGGCGGGCGAGAGAGAGGGAGGGGGAGGGCGGGCGAGAGAGAGGGAGGGGGAGGGCGGGCGAGAGAGAGGGAGGGGGAGGGCGGGCGAGAGAGAGGGAGGGGGAGGGCGGGCGAGAGAGAGGGAGGGGGAGGCGGGAGAGAGAGAGGGAGGGGGAGGGCGGGAGAGAGAGAGGGAGGGGGAGGGCGGGAGAGAGAGAGGGAGGGGGAGGGCGGGAGAGAGAGAGGGAGGGGGAGGGCGGGAGAGAGGGAGGGGGAGGGCGGGCAAGAGAGAGGGAGGGGGAGGGCGGGCAAGAGAGAGGGAGGGGGAGGGCGGGCAAGAGAGAGGGAGGGGGAGGGCGGGAGGGGGAGGGCGGGCAAGCGAGAGGGAGGGGGAGGGCGGGAGAGGGAGGGGGAGGGCGGGAGAGGGAGGGGGAGGGCGGGAGAGGGAGGGGGGAGGGCGGGAGAGGGAGGGGGAGGGCGGGAGAGGGAGGGGGAGGGCGGAGAGGGAGGGGGAGGGCGGGAGAGGGAGGGGGAGGGCGGGAGAGGGAGGGGGAGGGCGGGAGAGGGAGGGGGAGGGCGGGAGAGGGAGGGGGAGGGCGGGAGAGGGAGGGGGAGGGCGGGAGAGGGAGGGGAGGGCGGGAGAGGGAGGGGAGGGCGGGAGAGGGAGGGGAGGGCGGGAGAGGGAGGGGAGGGCGGGAGAGAGAGAGGGAGGGGGAGGGCGGGAGAGAGGGAGGGTGGGGGAGGGCGGGAGAGAGAGAGGGAGGGGGAGGGCGGGAGAGAGAGAGGGAGGGGGAGGGCGGGAGAGAGAGAGAGAGGGGGAGGGCGGGAGAGAGAGAGGGAGGGGGAGGGCGGGAGAGAGAGAGGGAGGGGGAGGGCGGGAGAGAGAGAGGGAGGGGGAGGGCGGGAGAGAGAGAGGGAGGGGGAGGGCGGGAGAGAGGGAGGGGGAGGGCGGGCAAGAGAGAGGGAGGGGGAGGGCGGGCAAGAGAGAGGGAGGGGGAGGGCGGGAGAGGGAGGGGGAGGGCGGGAGAGGGAGGGGAGGGTGGGAGGGGGAGGGGGAGGGCGGGCAAGCGAGAGGGAGGGGGAGGGCGGGAGAGGGAGGGGGAGGGCGGGAGAGGGAGGGGGAGGGCGGGAGAGGGAGGGGGAGGGCGGGAGAGGGAGGGGGAGGGCGGGAGAGGGAGGGGAGGGCGGGAGAGGGAGGGGGAGGGCGGGAGAGGGAGGGGAGGGCGGGAGAGGGAGGGGGAGGGCGGGAGAGGGAGGGGGAGGGCGGGTGAGAGAGAGCCCACACAGAGATCTGCAAAACGAAGATGAGAATTTGAAAATGGAGGTGTTGCCGGACTGGGAGCCAGTGTGGGTCAGCGAGCACAGGGGGTGATGGTGTGAACGGGGACTGGGTGTGAGTTCGGACACGGGGACAGCAGAGTTTGGGATGAGGTGAAGATTCCGGAGGGTAGAATGTGAGAGAACAGCCGGGAGAGGGTTGGAATAGTCGAGTCTGGAGGGAACGAGGGTGTGGGTGAGGGTTTCCACAGCCGATGAGCTGAGGTGGGTCGAATCTGGTGGTGACGCAGAGGTGGAAATGGGTGGTCTTCATGGTGGCGCGGTGACGCTCACTCTGTGTGTGTGTGCGTGTGTGGGTGCAGGGGGTTAGCAAGTGAAGAAACAGAGCCTTTGACAGAACACCTCCCTCTTGCCCCTCCCCCACCACTAAACCAACACAACACGGTTCCGACAAGGAAGGGGGGGGGTGGTCACACATCAACCTCACTTCGTACACTCCCCCAACCCACTTCCAAGCACCACTCCGCATCCTCTCTGCTTTAAATGGAATGGAAGTTCTGGGAAGTGCCCTGGAGAAGCCCCGATGTCTGCAGCAGACGCAGAGGCCAATGCGAGTGGGCATGGGAACTCACGGGGCTGAGGGAACACTCCCCGGGGCTCGAGGCTCACACCCCGACACTGGCAGGAACTGGGCTAACTTGTCTCAATACAGAGGCAAGCCCCCCCCTGCCCGCCACTGGAAGTGTCAATGCACTAAACTGGATCAGGAGGGCCCCGCTAACTGCTGTCTCACAGACAGAGTAGGAACAGGAGGCCGTTCAGCCCCTCTCCAGCCTGTCCCTCCATTCAGTCAGATCGAGGCTGATCGGTATCAACTCCATCTATCCACTTTGATTCCGTAACCCTTAATCCTCTGACCCAGCTAAAATCTATCCACCTGTGTTTGGAAGTTTCCAGTTGACCCCCCTCCCAGCCACGAGTGTTTCTGGGGGTGTGGGGGGGAGAGAGTTCCAGATTCCCGCTCCCCTGTGTGTGTGTATGTGTGAGTGTGTGTGTGTGTGTGTGTGTGTGTGTGTGTGAGAGAGTGAGTGTGTGAGTGTGTGTGTTTGTGTGTGTGTGAGTGTGTGTTTGTGTGTGTGTGAGTGTGTGTGTTTGTGTGTGAGTGAGTGTCTGTGTTTGTGTGTGTGTGTGAGTGTCTGTGTGTGTGAGTGTCTGTGTGTGTGAGTGTCTGTGTGTGTGTGTGTCTGTGTGTGAGTGTCTGTGTGTGAGTGTCTGTGTGTGTGTGTGTGTGTGTGTGTGTGTGTGTCTGTGTGTGTGTCTGTGTGTGTGTCTGTGTGTGTGTCTGTGTGTGTGTGTGTATGTGTGTGTGTATGTGTGTGTGTGTGTGTGTATGTCTGTGTGTGTGTGTGTGTGTGTGTGAAGTGCTTCCTGACATCACCCCTGAACGGGCCTGGCTCCAATGTGAAGCTTCTGCCCCGCCCCCCCCCCCACCCCTTGTTCTGGACTCCCCACCCCCACCAGAGGAAACAGTTTCTCTCTATCGACCCCATCGAATCCTTTAATCATCTTAAACCCCTCGATTCGATCCCCCCTTCATCTTCCACACTCGAGGGAATACAAGCCGAGCCTGTGTGTGACCTGCCCTCGGGATTTAACCCTTTCTGCCCCGGGGTGGTCCTGGTGAATCTGTGCTGCATCCTCCCCCCGCTCCAAGGGCAGATATATCCTTCCTGAGGTGTGGGGGGTGGTGGTGGGAGGGGGCGGGGGGGGGGGGGGGGGGGGGGGGGGGGGGCGGTCCCGGAACTGAACCTGGTCAGCCCCGATGGGGTTCTGGCCAAGGTCCTGCACATCCGAATGCAGCACTCCAGAGGTGAGTACTTGGGGGCCCTGGAGAGTGGAGGCAAGGGCTGTTGTATGTGCTCCTGGTGTCTTGGAGGGGGGCAGCGGCTGACAGACTGGACTCTGGGGTTGGTGGGGGGGGGGAAAATGCTGAGGTTGTGCCGAAGGTGAGCTGGTGGACGCGGCTCCAGAGACTCCTGAACTCCCCTGTCTCAGTGAGCCGAGCAGACAGGAACCATCTCTTCCCTTCATGTACTTCAGAACTGCGCCAGCCCAGGGTGGGGCGTTTCAGCCCCTGCTCCGAACGCTAATCCTCTAGATGGAGGTTAAAGGGAAAGGCTGTAACCCGCCCTCACCCCCCCCCCCACCAGACGGAGAACTCGCCGCTGCTAACAAGGGTTTGTACACGGCTGCCCCACCGTGTGCCGTGGGCACAGGGTTTCGGTAACACCCCCCACTCTGGCACACTGTGCGCCACTCACCTGGTGGATCAGATAGGTAATCTGATGCTTGCGCCTCTGTTGGCTTGTCGGCTGTTCACCCCGTTTCTATAGAAACACAAAACAGAGTGAGAAATCACCGGGAAGGGCCGAGCCTCCGTGGGGCTCAGGTTAAGCTGAAGAGATGCACGGTGAAGAATTATTCATCGCAGAGAGCGCTGTCCCAAGTCTAAAAGCTACATTATTCAGAAGTGTGCGTATCGCTAACATTGGCTGGGCAGGAATAGCAAGCGGCACCTTGAACAGACCCCGCTCCAGCCCTGTCCAAACCCCCTTGCTCAACAGTTGCCCTCTGTGCCCAGCTGGAGGGGTACCAGTTACAGTCTGTGTGATCTGTATCCCCGTCTCTGTGACTTCATTGTCCTCAATCTATCCCCAGACAATTTCTTGGGGAGAAAGAGGGAGAAGGGGGGAAAGAAAGGGGGGAGGGGGCAGAAGGAGGGGGAGGAGAAGGGGGGGAGGAGAAGGAGGGGGAGGAGAAGGGGGGGGAGGAGAAGGGGGGGGAGGAGAAGGGGGGGGAGGAGAAGGGGGGGGAGGAGAAGGGGGGGGAGGAGAAGGGGGGGGGAGGAGAAGGGGGGGGAGGAGAAGGGGGGGGAGGAGAAGGGGGGGAGGAGAAGGGGGGGAGGAGAAGGGGGGGGAGGAGAAGGGGGGGGAGGAGAAGGGGGGGAGGAGAAGGGGGGGAGGAGAAGGGGGGGGGAGAAGGGGGGGGGAGAAGGGGGGGGGAGAAGGGGGGGGGAGAAGGGCGGGGGGAGAAGGGCGGGGGGAGAAGGGCGGGGGGGAGAAGGGCGGGGGGAGAAGGGCGGGGGGAGAAGGGGGGGGGGAGAAGGGGGGGGGGGGGGGGAGAAGGGGGGGGGAGAAGGGGGGGGAGAAGGGGGGGGAGAAGGGGGGCAGAAGGGGGGCAGAAGGGGGGCAGAAGGGGGGGGCAGAAGGGGGGGGAGAAGGGGGGGGAGAAGGGGGGGGAGAAGGGGGGGGAGAAGGGGGGGGAGAAGGGGGGGGAGAAGGGGGGGGAGAAGGGGGGGGGGAGAAGGGGGGGGAGAAGGGGGGGGGAGAAGGGGGGGGGAGAAGGGGGGGAGAAGGGGGGGGGAGAAGGGGGGGGGAGAAGGGGGGGAGAAGGGGGGGGAGAAGGGGGGGGGAGAAGGGGGGGGGGAGAAGGGGGGGGGGAGAAGGGGGGGGAGAAGGGGGGGGGAGAAGGGGGGGGGAGAAGGGCGGGGGGAGAAGGGCGGGGGGAGAAGGGCGGGGGGAGAAGGGGGGGGAGAAGGGGGGGAGAAGTGGGGGAGAACGGGGGGAGAACGGGGGGAGAACGGGGGGAGAACGGGGGGAGAACGGGGGGAGAACGGGGGAGAACGAGGGGGTGAAGGGGGGAGAAGGGGGGAGAAGAGGGGGAGGCCGTGGAACAGAGCAAACAATCCCAAAGATTCTCGCTCTTGCAGCAAGCAGCCGCACGGACAATGAGCAAGGGGGCTGCTGCAACACCCCCGGGCCTGTCAGATAATCGGCATCTGTGAGGACCCCTTGCGCTGTCTTCAGTTCCCCACCCCCGTGTCCCGGCTGGAGCCGGGTGCGCAATGCATCGCTGCAAGGGTCAGCCCCAGGGCCGCTCACATCACTGGGACGTAACAGGAACAGCAGCAAACCCAGCGAGAGCTAAATCTGACAAGTTAAAGCCCCCTCTCTCGGGACGAGGTGTTAAACCAACGTCTGCCCTCCCGGGTGGGTGTCTAAGGTCCCATGGCCGCTACAGGAAGAAGGGCAGAGGGGTGGAGGGTCTCCCTGATGTCCTGGGGACAACATTTATCCCTCAATCAAGCTCACTCAAAAACAATAAACCCACTGACCATCTGTGTCATTGACACGTTGCTGTTTGTGGGGTCTTGCTGTGCACAAAATGGCTGCTGTGTTTCCCTGCTACATGACAACAGCGGCTACGCTCCAAAGGGACCTCGCTGGCCGAGAAGGGGTCTGGGACATCCTGGGGTGGTGACAGCCGCAAGAGAAACGCAAGTTGGTCTTTTAGGGTCTGGAGGCTTCTTTTGGTGTGGAGTGTAATGGGGAGGTTTGGGGAGGACTCCGCCCCCCACCTCTCTCCGGGTATCTCTCTCGCTCCCACCTCAGCTGAGCCGCCACGATCTGTTCGAAGGCTCCCCGAGGCCT
>JANJGN010000036.1:5429237-5471880 GCA_026770705.1 Isurus oxyrinchus
TCCCCACTCTCTCTCTCTCTCTCTCTCTCTCTCCCCCCATATTCCCCACTCTCTCTCTCTCTCACCCCCCATCCCCCCCCACTCTCTCCCTCTCTTTCTCACCCCCCATCCCCCCCATCTCTCTCTCTCTCTCCCCAGGACCCCCAGGTACCTTCAGAGACTAGAAATCTACTTCCTTCTTAAATATACTCAGTAACTTGGCCTCCACAGTCTCTGTGGTAGATAATTCCACAGCTTCACCACCCTCTGAGTGAAGAAGTTTCTCCTCATCTCAGTCCTAAATGGTCCACCCCGTATCCTGAGACTGTGACCCCTTGTTCTCGACCCCCCCAGCCAGAGGAAACATCAACCATGAATCCAGTCTGTCCATCCCTGTCAGAATTTTATACGTTTCAGTGAGATCCCCTCTCATTCTTCTAAACTCCAGTGAACAACAGGCCTAGTCAGCCCAATCTCTCCTCATTCGACAATCCTGCCATCCCAGGAATCAGTCTGGTGAACCTTCGCTGCTCTCCCTCTATGGCAAGTATATCCTTTCTTAGGTAGGGAGACCCAAACTGCACACACCATACTCCAGGTGACCGTTTAAGGCCTCAGTCTGGACCACGGAGGAGAAACGAACATGAGGGTAGAATCACACGCGGAAAGCTCCACCCCTGGGGGGAGGGGGTCAGTTTCGGGATTTGGGGGATCTGGGATTCCCGCAGGAAAGCGTGACCCTATGGGTCAAGTCAATGCGGTGGACGAGAGATGCCAGAGCGCTGGGAGTGCAGTGGGGGGGGGGGGTGGGGGGGGCGGGGGGGGGGGGGGGGGGGGGGGGGGTGGTGGCGGAGAGAGCGGGTAGAGGCACAGAACAGGTTAAGGAAAAAGGGAAGAGGAAAATTGCAACTTCCCCGAATCGTTTGCGAATCAGTCAGACTTTGCGAGGCAGCTTGCAGTGATATTTATACTGTAAACACGGGTGTCGCCAAGTGAATTCGTCAGTAACTGGGAGAAGCCAGTTCAGCCTGTCTCAGGTGTTTGAGAGTCAATACAGTGCAGCACCCGCAGGTTCCGCAACTTTCACGGTGACACAAGCATTTTTGGCTGCCGCTGAATTCGAACCCACCCCCCCAACCACCATCCCCACTTCCCAGGACTTAGCTGGTCTTAAACACCGTCCACTCAAACAGAGCCCCCAGTTGGTCAACGTTCACGCCTCCGAGCCCCAAAACGCGCCACGCGGTCGAACACACTCAGCGCCGAGGGGGGGGGGGGGGGGGGGGTGCCGCTCTGCCGGAGGGTCAGCGCCGAGGTGGGGGGAGGGGAGGGGTGCTGCTCCTCCAGGAGGGTCAGTGCCCCAGGTAGGGTAGGCACCATGTCACCACAGGGCAAGCGCCAATTATTCATCCGCACCTTTCCGTCGCACTGAGAGTTTTCAGTGAAGTAATAGAGCACAGAATATTTATTAACCACCAGGACTGTGGTATCAAAATCTCATACCAGTCATGGCGAGACACGACACCAAAGGGTTAATACCCCGTCAGCTCATGTCACCACAGATGCTATGTGGAAATCGTTCCCATAACTGGGTTCCCCGTACTTAACTACAACAAATCCGTGTGGATGATTTATGCTTATAACTCGCGACCTTAATACTTCTTAGCCCACTCCTGCTCCCTTTTTCACAGCAAACCCACAAAGTAATGCCACTGAATTAATAGTTAACACATTCTTTAATGCCCCCCCACACACTCAGCAGAAGGAGTCTGCCCACGGTCCGCGGCACAGATCTCACGGTGTTAAACTGTACCCCGCACACGACAAATACTCCAAGACCACGCCAATTAGATTTTAGGAATTCAGGCAGAGGGTGAAGGATGAGCGGCCTGGGGTCAGGGCAGATTGGGACAAATCAGACAGGCAGGGGAGGGAGTGCCTCGTCGAGTGTTGTTCGATTTTGGAACCAGGCCAGTCAGCTCCAAGCCCCATACAGTAAACAACAGGCTGCGTTTATATAGTGCCTGTAGCACGGGAAAATATGCAGAGACGCATCACGGGGAAATTGCAAAAAAAAAACACAATCAACAGAATTCAACACGGAGGAACATACAGAGAGGTGAGGGACAGGAGGAGCAACAGCTCGGTCAAAGAGGTCAGCTTTGAGGAGATCGTAAAGGAGGGAGGGAGAGAGAGAGATGGAGAGAGAGAGGGAGAGAGGTTTAGGGAGGGAAGTCCAGAGCTTAGGGTCCCAGGCAGCTGAAGGCACGGCCGCCAATGGTGGAGCGATGGGAATCGGGGGATGGTCGAGAGGCCGGAATTAGGGGAGCGCAGAGATCTCGGAGGGTTGTAGGGGTTGGAGGAGGTTACAGAGATAGGGAGGGGTGTAGGGGTTGGAGGAGGTTACAGAGATAGGGGTGGATGTAGGGACTAGAGGAGGTTACAAAGATAGGGAGGGATGTAGAGGCTGTAGGAGGTTACAGAGATAGGGAGTGGTGTAGGGGCTGGAGGAGGTTACAGAGATAGGAAGGGGTAATAGGGGCTGGAGGAGGTTACAGAGATAGGGAGGGGTGTAGGGGCTGGAGGAGGTTACAGAGATAGGGAGGGGTGTAGGGGATGGAGGAGGTTACAGAGATAGGGAGGGGTGTAGGGGTTGGAGGAGGTTACAGAGATAGGGAGCGGTTGTAGGGGCTGGAGGAGGTTACAAAGATAGGGAGGGATGTAGGGGTTGGAGGAGGTGACAGAGATAGGGAGGGGGTGTAGGAGCTGGAGGAGGTGACAGAGATAGGGAGGGGTGTGGGGGCTGGAGGAGGTTACAGAGATAGGGAGGGGTGTAGGGGCTGGAGGAGGTTACAGAGATAGGGAGGGGTTGTAGGAGCTGGAGGAGGTGACAGAGATAGGGAGGGGTGTGGGGGGCTGGAGGAGGTGACAGAGATAGGGAGGGGTGTAGAGGCTGGAGGAGGTTACAGAGATAGGGAGGGGGTGTAGGGGCTGGAGGAGGTTACAGAGATAGGGAGGGGGTGTAGGGGTTGGAGGAGGTTACAGAGATAGGGAGGGGTGTAGGGGCTGGAGGAGGTTACAGAGATAGGGAGGAATAGTTTCATTTTTGTGGGAACAGGCAGCATGTGAATGCTTTAAGAGAAAGCAGTGCGGAGCTGTGTGTGTGTGTGTGTGTGTGTGTGTGTGTGTGTGTGTGTGTGTGTGTGTGTGTGTGTGTGTTGTGTGGGGTAGGGGCAGTGGGAGTGCTCCCTAGCACCTTGGCTGGTTTGCGAGACTCCCATCTCTTACAGGACCTCTCCCCACTTCAGGACCTCCCAAACAAAAAAAGAAAGTGTGTTCGTGCCCGACGAAATGCTTGGTTTCTTTTTCACCTGAAGCGCAGTCCCCGTTGCAAAGTGGGAACCGTGGCGGCCAGTTTGGGCACAGCAAGATCCCACAGAGAGCAACGTGGCCAACGACCCAGATAGGGGGATAGATATGGGCCCCGGGGATACCTCTCGCTCGCTCGGCTACACAACCTCCGGCTCTTAGACCTCATAAATATTGTGCAGCTTGTGGATTCGCCAAAGGGCCCTGAACTCTACACACAGTAAGAGCTCTGCTCTCTCTCTTTCTCTCTCTCTCTCTCTCGGAGTGAGCTGCAGGCCATTAACTTGCTGTGGGTGTGTGTGTATGTGTGGCACTCCCCGATCTCGACACTGTCTGAGCAGGCGCTGGCCAGAGTCCGACTCTAGGAGAGAACCAGGTGTCGGGGCCTATTCCCGTTCTGCTTTCAGCCAGCCCTCGTGCCGCAGCTGACGGGCCTAGCTCAGTGGGCCGCAGCAGCACCAGCGGGGTCTGCCATCTCCCCTGCTTCCCCAGCCCCCTTTCTCTCCCCCCCAGCCCCCCCCACCACCACCACTACAACCCCCCCCCCACCCCACCCCCCAACCCCCGGCCCCACCACAGGCTCGACAAGGCCCCTTTTTCGGAGTGCGGCCTACAAGCCTGTCCCCACGGTGAATCACTGACCTGCACCCCCCTCCCCCCCAAACACCAAAAGGCTTGGGATCAGAGCCGGGCAATTTCCAGGGACGGGAATCCCTTTCCCTCCATCCAAGGTTGTGTCGGGGGTAAGAGCTGCTTCGGAGCCAGAGTGGTGAAGGCCTTGCCAACACAGCACAAAAACAGCTGCCTCTATCTGGACGATAACTCCGCGCCCAGTGCGTGCCCCCAGTTAACCCCAATCCCCCACTTAATCCCGCGCCCTAAATATACTCGGGGTTAATATTACCCAATGACCAAACTGAGTAACCACTGCCCTCCCTGACCCTTTAAGACACAGCACTCCAAGCTGGCCTCATTGTAATGTGGTAACACTACAATCTTCACGGATGCTTGGTTAAACACCCCCCACACAACACCCCCCCCACCAGCCCCACACAAACCCCTACCTCCAACACCCCTCCCACACCATCACCCCCCCACCGTCTCTAACCGCTGCCAATAGCGGACTGATGGAAGGTGCTTGGACTGGAGGAGGTTGCGAGGGGGTTAGGGAGGTTTGGGGGGGGGGGGGTGGGTGAGGGTCACAGAGGTATTTGGAAACAAGGTGGGGGGGTTTGAAATTCGAGGTGGGACCAGGCCGGTGTTGGTCAGCGAGGAGAGGGAGGGGGTGGTGCGATGGGCGAACGAGACGCGAGCCAGACCCCTGAGGTAATCAAAGTCTCGTTGGAAAGGGCGGAGCTGGGGTAAAGGCAGGCTCAAGAGGCTTTAGAAACCAGCGATGGAGGGAGCACCATGGAGGCTGCGGTTAAAAAGGTCAGAGAGTTGATGGCAGCTGAAGGGAGGAGAGGGACATTGATGCAAAAGGAGGCGGAGCTGGGTACGCGAGGCCTCCTTGCCAGAAATCACTCAGATTAGGCGGTGGAAGGATCGGAGAGGAAGGACAGGGCAGCCCGGCCTTTAGTGCGCTGCCCAAAGGGAGACGAAAACGAGGACACCTACCGGTTCTTCAACTCGTTGAAGTCCTCACGCAACTTGCCCAAGTCCAGCTGCATCCGGGCCTTCTCCTTGGCCACATTGTCCAGGGTCTTGCGGGCGTCGGCCAGCTCGTTCTCATACATGGCCTTGATGTTGACCACCTCGCGGCTGGTCACCTCCTCGGACTCCGTGATGCGCAGGCGCAAGCCGGCATTCTCGCACTCCAGCGAGCGGACCTTCTCGATGTAGACAGCCAGCCGGTCGTTGAGGTTTCTGCAGGTCCTCCTTCTCCTGCAGGCGGCTGATCTTGTGGGGGCTCAGGGGGGTGGTGGTGTTGGAGCGGCCACCCCGTTTCTGGCCTGGGGTCTGCATCTTGGGAAAGGCTGATGGCCGAATACAGAGAGAGGGAGAGAACCAGTCAGAAATAACGCTTCAGGTCACTGAACAGAAGTGACTGGAACGACCATACAGCATTTAAGATAATCGAATACAGAAGCAACAGTCTTTTTAACCAAACCGTCACACCGGTCAGCCCCTGGCGGGAGCACTGTGTCCGATTCCGGGCCCCGCACCTTAGGAAGGGTGTCGAGGGAGAGGGTGCGGAGATTGACCCCGAATGGGACCAGGGATGAGGGGCTTCAGTTCACGTGGAGAAGTCAGGATTGTTCTCCTTAGAGCGGAGAAGGTTAAGGGGGAGATTGAATCGAGGCGTTCGGAATCAGGATGGGGTTCGGACAGAGTAAATAAGGAGACACTGTTCCCACTGGGCAGGAGGGTCGGTAACCAGAGGGGGACACAGATTGAAGAGAATCGGGAAGGGAACCAGAGGGGGAGATGAGGAGAATTTGTTTTTATTTACACAGCGAGTTGTTGTGATCTGGAAGGCGCTGCCTGAAAGGGCGGTGGAAGCAGATTCAATAGGAACTTTCAAAAGGGGGGAAATCGGATAAATACTGGAAGGGGAAACATTTGCAGGACTAGAGGGGGAGGGGAGGCTAATTGGATAGATCTTTTCAGAGAGTCAGCACAATGGGCTGAATGGCCTCCTCCTGTGATGGAGGGTTCTTGTGCAGAGAAAGAGGCAAAAGATGACACGCTAACCCGCAGCCTTGCAAATCACGGAGAAGGGAAGGGAAGGGGGGTGGGGGGTGAAGAGATGGGCCGCGGTGATTGGATGTCAAGTGCAAGCGCAGGTGGAGGATGAAGCAGAGTCAGGAAAGGTGGCATGGAACCACGTGCCTGTGGGGGGAGGTGCCAGGAGTAAACGAAATATCATAAAAAAGTGGCAGTTAGTTTGTGCGGACAGGAACACAAAGGCTTGCTGCGTAAGAGTCGGAGTGCTCTGGGTGTGTCAGTGTGCGTCCCAGTGTTTGACAGAGTGCGTGAGAGTGAAGTGGGGGGGTTGGGGGTGAGCCAATGACAGCGAGGGGGCCAAAGGAACACATGTCACCAAAGCGCAGCTCCAAAAGCTTCAGGTGTACCCAGGCTTGGAGGACAGTCAGGTTGTGGCAGCAGTGGGCAGGACTCAGACGGACCAACAGACAGGAGCAAAGTGTTTTGTTTTAAAAAGTGACCCTCCCAGCAGTAGCGCTGGAAGCAGCCCAGCGAGGTCCACACAAAGCATTCAACTGGGACTAGAAGGAACTCACCCACCCTCAGCCGGTTCTCCACACTGACACCGCGCCAACAAACACTGCCCCCAGGGTCTCAACCATCTCCCACCGAAATCATACCCTCGACTGTCACTCTGCAGAGATCCTCCTCCACTCCCATCAGAACCTCACTCATCTCAAACTCCACATTCCCAATGACCCTCCACCTGGACTGTCCCAGCTCCCTCGTGCTGCCCCCTCACCCCTCCCACCACCCTCACCTACCCCCGCCCCCTCCCGCCACCCTCACCCCGCCCCGGCCCCCCTGCCGCCACCCTCACCCCGCCCCGGCTCCCTGCCGCCACCCTCAGCCCGCCCCGGCTCCCTGCCGCCACGGCTCCCTCCCCGCCCCGGCTCCCTCCCGCCCCCCTCAGCCCGCCCCGGCTCCCTCCCGCCCCCCTCAGCCCGCCCCGGCTCCCTCCCGCCCCCCCTCAGCCCGCCCCGGCTCCCTCCCGCCCCCCTCAGCCCGCCCCGGCTCCCTCCCGCCCCCCTCAGCCCGCCCCGGCTCCCTCCCGCCCCCCTCAGCCCGCCCCGGCTCCCTCCCGCCCCCCTCAGCCCGCCCCCGGCTCCCTCCCCGCCCCCCTCAGCCCGCCCCGGCTCCCTCCCGCCCCCCTCAGCCCGCCCCGGCTCCCTCCCGCCCCCCCTCAGGCCCGCCCCGGCTCCCTCCCGCCCCCCTCAGCCCGCCCCGGCTCCCTCCCGCCCCCCTCAGCCCGCCCCGGCTCCCTCCCGCCACCCTCAGCCCGCCCCGGCTCCCTCCCGCCACCCTCAGCCCGCCCCGGCTCCCTCCCGCCACCCTCAGCCCGCCCCGGCTCCCTCCCGCCACCCTCAGCCCGCCCCGGCTCCCTCCCGCCACCCTCAGCCCGCCCCGGCTCCTCCCGCCACCCTCAGCCCGCCCCGGCTCCCTCCCGCCACCCTCAGCCCGCCCCGGCTCCCTCCCGCCACCCTCAGCCCGCCCCGGCTCCCTCCCGCCACCCTCAGCCCGCCCCGGCTCCCTCCCCGCCACCCTCAGCCCGCCCCGGCTCCCTCCCGCCACCCTCAGCCCGCCCCGGCTCCCTCCCGCCACCCTCAGCCCGCCCCGGCTCCCTCCCGCCACCCTCAGCCCGCCCCGGCTCCCTCCCGCCACCCTCAGCCCGCCCCGGCTCCCTCCCGCCACCCTCAGCCCGCCCCGGCTCCCTCCCGCCACCCTCAGCCCGCCCCGGCTCCCTCCCGCCACCCTCAGCCCGCCCCGGCTCCCTCCCGCCACCCTCAGCCCGCCCCGGCTCCCTCCCGCCACCCTCAGCCCGCCCCGGCTCCCTCCCGCCACCCTCACCCCGCCCCGGCTCCCTCCCCCCACCCCTCACCCCCGCCCCGGCTCCCTCCCGCCACCCTCACCCCGCCCCGGCTCCCTCCCGCCACCCTCACCCCGCCCCGGCTCCCTCCCGCCACCCTCACCCCCGCCCCGGCTCCCTCCCGCCACCCTCACCTCCTCCCTCACCCCTCCCACCACCCTCACCTCCTCCCTCACCCCTCCCACCACCCTCAGCCACCCCAGCTCCCTCCCACCACCCTCACTCACCCCCTCACCCCTCCCACCACCCTCACCCACCCCCTCACCCCTCCCACCACCCTCACCCACCCCCTCACCCCTCCCACCACCCTCACCTACCCCCTCACCCCTCCCACCACCCTCAGCCACCCCCTCACCCCTCCCAGCTCCCTCCCACCACCCTCACCCACCCCAGCTCCCTCCCACCACCCTCACCCCACCCCAGCTCCCTCCCACCACCCTCATCTACCCCCTCACCCCTCTCACCACCCTCACCCACCCCAGCTCCCTCCCACCACCCTCACCTACCCCCTCACCCCTCCCACCACCCTCACCCACCCCTCACCCCTCCCACCAGCCTCACCCACCCCCCTCACCCCTCCCACCAGCCTCACCCACCCCCCTCACCCCTCCCACCACCCTCACCCACCCCAGACCCCTCCCAGAGACCCTCTTCTCTACCTGCTGGGAGTGTCAGGCACTCCCCAGCCCCTGGAGCGGTGGGGGCTCTGAAGGAGGCACTTACCGAAATGGCTGTAGTTCGCAGACTCCGGGATTGAGGGTGTTTTGTACAGACAGACTCCGGGATTGAGGTTGTTTCTTGTACAGACAGACTCCGGGATTGAGGTTGTTTTGCACAGACAGACTCCGGGATTGAGGTTGTTTTGCACAGACAGACTCCGGGATTAAGGGTGTTTTGTACAGACAGACTCCGGGATTGAGGTTGTTTTGTACAGACAGACTCCGGGATTGAGGTTGTTTTGCACAGACAGACTCCGGGATTGAGGTTGTTTTGTACAGACAGACTCCGGGATTGAGGTTGTTTTGTACAGACAGACTCCGGGATTGAGGTTGTTTTGCACAGACAGACTCCGGGATTGAGGTTGTTTTGCACAGACAGACTCCGGGATTGAGGGTGTGTTTGCCTTACAAACACTCCGGTGTCAGTCAGCTACGCTCCAGTTACTCTCCCGCTGATGCTGCACCATTTAAAGGGCCGGGTAGCGTGGGGGCGTGGCCGGCTTGATTGACACCGCAGGCAGCCTATCGGCGAGAAGGGGGCGGGGTTTGGCTCCACATTCCCCCCGCCCCCTTCGTCCCATAGCTGCAGACACGTCAATCGATGGAACATAGGAGGCTGTGTCCAGTTTACCCCTCAAGGTCAGAGTCCCAGAGAGAGGCAACGCCACCCCCCCAACCCACCCCACCCCACAGCTGGCAGGCAAACAGATGTTGGCAGTGACCACTCCGGCCGACAGCTGGCAGTGACCATCCAACTGCTGGCAGTAGCCGGTCCAAAGGCTGGCAGTCACCGCTCTGAAGGCTGGCGCTGACCGCTCCGACAGCTGGCACTGACCGCTCCGACAGCTGGCACTGACCGCTCCGACAGCTGGCAGCGACCAGATTGAGGACTCTGCGATCCAGATGTTGAGAGCGTCCAGTCTGAAATCTGTCCATGATCCAAATGTTGAGAGTGACCAGTCTGAGATCTGTCTGTGATCCAGATGTTGAGTGACCAGCCTGTGATTTGTCACTGATACAGATGCTGGGAGTGTCTGGTCTGAGATCAGTGATACAGATGTTGGGAGTGACCAATCTGTCGAGGATACAGGTGTTGGGAGCAACTGGTCTGATATCAGTAATACAGATGTTGGGAGTGACCAGCCCAATAGCTGTCAGGGATACAGATGTTGGGAGTGACCAGTCTGGGATCTGTCAGTGATACAGATATTGGGAGGGTCCAATCTGAGATGTGTCATTGATACAGGTTCTAAGAGTGACCTGTCCGATAGCTGTCCGTAGTCCAGATATTGAGAGTGACCAATCCAATATCTGTTATTGATACAGATGTTAGAATCAACCAGTCCAGGATCTGTCAGTGGTACAGATGTTGGGAGTGACCAGTCTGGGACCTGTCGATGATACAGATGTTGGGAGCGACAGGTCTGATATCAGTGATACACATATTGGGAGTGACCTGTTTGAGATCTGTCAGTAGTACAGATGTTTTGAGTGACGAATCTGAGATCTGTCATGGAAACAGATGTCGGGAGTGACTGGTCTGAGATCTGTCAGGGATACAGATGTTGGGAGTGACCGGTTTGAGATCAGTGATACAGATGTTGGGAGTGACCGGTCTGAGATCAGTGATACAGATGTTGGGAATGACCGGTCTGAGATCAGTGATACAGGTGTTGGGAGTGACCGGTCTGAGATCCGTCAGGGATACAGATGTTGGGAGTGACCGGTCTGACATCAATCAGCGATACAGATGTTGGGAGTGACCGGTCTGACATCAGGGATACAGATGTTGGGAGTGACCAGTCTGAGATCTGTCAGGGATACAGATGTTGGGAGTGACCGGTCTGACATCAGTCAGCGATACAGATGTTGGGAGTCACCGGTCTAACATCAGTCAGGGATACAGATGTTGGGAGTGACCGGTCTAACGTCAGTCAGGGATACAGATGTTGGGAGTGACTGGTCTGAGATCAGGGATACAGATGTTGGGAGTGACCAGTCTGACATCAGTCAGCGATACAGATGTTGGGAGTGACCAATCTGAGATCAGGGATACAGACATTGGGAGTGACCGGTCTGACATCAGTCAGGGATACAGATGTTGGGAGTGACTGGTCTGAGATCTGTCAGGTATACAGATGTTGGGAGTGACCGGTCTGACATCAGTCAGTGATACAAATGTTGGGAGTGACCAATCTGACATCAGTCAACAATACAGATGTTGGGAATGACCGGTCTAACATCAGTCAGGGATACAGATGTTGGGAGTGACCAGTCTGTGACTTGTCAGCGATACAGATGTTGGGAGTGATCGGTCTGAGATTGGGGATAAAGATGTTGGGAGTGACTGGTCTGACATCAGTCAGGGATACAGACATTGGGAGTGACCAGTCTAACGTCAGTCAGGGATATAGATGTTGGGAGTGACTGGTCTGAGATCAGGGATACAGATGTTGGGAGTGACCAGTCTGACATCAGTCAGCGATACAGATGTTGGGAGTGACCAATCTGAGATCAGGGATACAGACATTGGGAGTGACCGGTCTGACATCAGTCAGGGATACAGATGTTGGGAGTGACCGGTCTGAGATCTGTCAGGTATACAGATGTTGGGAGTGACCGGTCTGACATCAGTCAGTGATACAAATGTTGGGAGTGACCAATCTGACATCAGTCAACAATACAGATGTTGAGAATGACCGGTCTAACATCAATCAGGGATACAGATGTTGGGAGTGACCAGTCTGTGACTTGTCAGCGATACAGATGTTGGGAGTGATCGGTCTGAGATTGGGGATAAAGATGTTGGGAGTGACTGGTCTGACATCAGTCAGGGATACAGACATTGGGAGTGACCAGTCTGAGACCTGTCAGCGATACAGATGTTAGGATTGACTGGTCTGAGACCTTTCAGCAATACAGATGTTGATAGTGAATGGTCTGAGACCTGTCAGGGATACAGATGTTGGGAGTGATCCATCTGACATCAGTTAGCGATACAGATGTTGGCAGTGACCGGTCTGACATCAGTCAACAATACAGATGTTGGGAGTGACCGGTCTGACATCAGTCAGCAATACAGATGTTGGGAGTGACCAGTCTGAGACCTGTTAGCGATACAGATGTTGGGAGTGCCCAGTCTGAGACCTGTTAGCGATACAGATGTTGGGATTGACAGGTCAGAGACCTGTCAGCGATACAGTTGCTGGGAGTGACCGGTCTGACATCAGTCGGGGATATCCCAGCCCCATCTCCCCGGAGCGAGCACCTTAAAGGGCACTTTACACCGAGGCAGGTTTGCCCAGTTGGGAAAGTTCGGTGGCAAAAACCCGGCCCCATGTTCTTGGGAAATGTAACTGAGGGGCAGCCTGGGGGTGAGAAATAGGAAGAAGGGCAAGGGGATACCAGGGATAACCCATGTGAGAACAGGAAGGAAACCCATTGCCAGCAGTTCCCTGGTTATGATTAGATGTATAAGGATTGAAACAGGCGGGAGCAGTCCCACCCAGCAGAATAATGGTGCGAGATTCCAAGCTAAAAACTTGCAGGCAGTTTGAGAAGGACGTGGCGAGATTGGTTATGAGGGTTAGAGTCACATACGCTGCCCCTGTAACTCTTGGTCAGGTCTCTTTCGGCACTCTAAGAAGCTTCCATGTATTGAGGTATATTCATTGGGGAGACTTTCTTTAAATTCATTTATAGGATGTGGGTGTCGCTGGCCGGGCCCAGCATTTATTGTCCATCCCTAACTGCCCCCTTGAGAAGTTGGGGGTGAGCCGCCTTCTTGAGCCGCTGCAGTCCCTGTGGTGTAGGTACACCCACCGTGCTGTTAGGGAGGGAGTTCCAGGATTTTGACCCAGCGACAGTGAAGGAACGGCCGATATATTTCCAAGTCAGGATGGTGAGGGGCTCGGAGGGGAACTTCCAGGTGGTGGTGTTCCCCATGTGTCTGCTGCCCTTGTCCTTCTAGATGGTAGCGGTCGTGGGTTTGGAAGGTGCTGTCTGAGGAGCCTTGGTGAGTTGCTGCAGTGCATCTTGTAGATGGTACACACACTGCTGCTACTGTGCGTCGGTGGTGGAGGGAGTGAATGTTTGAGGTGGTGGAGGGAGTGAATGTTTGAGGTGGTGGAGGGAGGGAATGTTTGAGGTGGTGGAGGGAGGGAATGTTTGAGGTGGTGGAGGGAGGGAATGTTTGTGGATGGGGTACCATACTGCTCCATTATAATCTTGCTCATGGTTCATGCTGAATCCGGTCTTATGCATATCATTAAAGCTCCATTGCAAATCTGGGCCTGGACGTTCGAAATGCCTCGAAAGGAAACCTTAAACTAGACAAAGACCTTTCTGTCTTCAAAAATAGGCTTTGTGAAGGAAAGCTGTCAGCCCATTGGTTCATCTTTTGCGATTAGTTCCAGTTACTGATCCAGATCAGGCATCACAACATGGATGGTACACAGGCCTGAGTTAGAGAGGGTTAGTGTGTGGGTGGACTGGGAGTCGGGGTCAGCTGTAAGACTGCATGGACAAGCCCACTCATTGTAATGATTTGAATCCGAACAGAGGGACTTGGGGGGAAGCTGGAATTATTTGACGTAATTATAAAAAGGAAGTGGTTTTCTCGCTACTCAACGGTTTCGTCCCAGGAGGAGGAATAGAAGGTTATGTTAATGGGGTGAGGCAAAGTGGGGGGCGGGGGCCGTGGGAGGAGGTTCGTGTGGAGCAGGAGCACCATCACCGAGCAGAGGGGCCGAATGGCCTGTGTTGTAATAGCTATCTCATTCTTGAGGCCCAGCTCCCACTGTTCACCACTGGCATCTCCTCCTCATCTCCCGGCAGTATCATCTCCCCTTGATGTTCAATAACATTACCATCACTGAATCCCCCACTATCAACACCCTGGGGGTTACCATTGACCAGAAACTGAACTGGACCAGCCATATAAATACTATGGCTACAAGAGCAGGTCAGAGGCTGGGAATCCTGCGGTGAGTAACTCACCTCCTGACTCCCCAAAGCCTGTCCACCATCTACAAGGCACAAGTCAGGAGTGGGATGGAATACTCCCCACTTGCCTGGATGAGTGCAGCTCCCACAACACTCAAGAAGCTCGACACCATCCAGGACAAAGCAGCCCCGCTTGATGGGCACCCCATCCACAAACATTCACTCCCTCCACCACCGACGCACAGTAGCAGCAGTGTGTGTACCATCTACAAGATGCACTGCAGCAACTCACCAAGGCTCCTTAGACAGCACCTTCCAAACCCACGACCACTACCATCTAGAAGGACAAGGGCAGCAGACACATGGGGAACACCACCACCTGGAAGTTCCCCTCCAAGCAGCAGGTGGTAAAGGAGGCAAATGGTATGTTGGCCTTCATAGTGAGAGGATTTGAATACACGAGCAGTGATGTCTTGCTGCAATTGTACAGGGTCTTGCTGAGACCACACCTGGAATATTGTGTGCAGTTTTGGTCTCCTTATCCGAGGAAGGATGTTCTTGCTATAGAGGGAGTGCAGGGAAGGTTTACCAGACTGATTCCTGGGATGGCGGGACTGACATATGAGGAGAGATTGAGTTGGTTAGGATTATATTCGCTGGAGTTCAGAAGAATGAGGGGGGATCTCATAGAAACCTATAAAATTCTAACAGGACTAGACAGGGTGGATGCAGGAAGGATGTTCCCGATGGTGGAGGAGTCCAGAACCAGGGGTCACAGTCTGAGGATACAGGGTAGACCATTTAGGACTGAGATGAGGAGAAATTTCTTCACCCAGAGAGTGGTGAGCCTGTGGAATTCACTGCCACAGAAAGTAGTTGAGGCCAAAACATTGTATGTTTTGAAGGAGTTAGATATAGCTCTTGGGGCGAAAGGGATCAAAGGGTATGGGGAGAAAGCAGGAGCAGGCTATTGAGTTGGATGATCAACCAATGATTATGATGAATGGCGGAGCAGGCTTGAAGGGCCGAATGGCCTCCTCCTGCTCCTAGTTTCTATGAAAGTCACTCACCATCCTGACTTGGAAATATATCGGCCGTTCCTTCACTGTCGCTGGGTCCAAATCCTGGAACTCCCTCCCTAACAGCACGGTGGGTGTACCTACACCACAGGGACTGCAGCGGCTCAAGGGGCAATTAGGGATGGGCAGTAAATGCTGGGCCCGGCCAGAGACACCCACATCCTGTGAATGAATAATAAAAAGCGAACTCCCCCCCCAGAATGGGAGGCCCGAACTCCATCGGGCATCCCTCCTCGTGAGGTGCAGTCAGAGATTCCTGACTCCATGGCTCCCCTGGAGAGGGGCTGCACGCGGTGGGGTGGGGGGGGGGTGGTTGTGGGGGGGGTTCGAGCCTAAGCAAGAAAGGGGAGTCGTCTCCTCTACTGCACCTGCCTCTCGCCAATGAGGGACGGGGTACAAAAGCAGGCCGAGAGTTGGGGCACAGATGGGAACCGTGGTCCAATCAAGAGGCAGAGCAGGCTCGAGGGGCTGAACGGCCTCAACCCCCATCCCCGTTTCTGTAGGCCTCAGTCCCAGCCGACCTGCGGCAGGGCCTGTCTCCCTGTACAGATGCAAGGAGGGGACAGCAGAACAATCGTTCCAGCGGAGCAAGTCCCAATTCAGGGAGGACAATGCGAACGGCTTTGGGAAAGAGCCAATATGGAGTATCACCATGACAACAGCTCCACCGGCCTGTATCCTAACTCCATCTCCCCACCTTGGTTCCATAACCCCTCATCCCCTTAACCCAACAAAAATCTCTCCACCTCCACTTGGAAATTTCCAGTTGACCCCCTCCCAACCTTGACAGCTTGTTTTGGGGAGGGAGAATTCCAGATTCCCGCTCCCCTGTGTGAGTGTGAGTGTGTGTGTGTGTGTGTGTTTGTGTGTGTGAGTGTGTGTATGTCTCTGTGTGTGTGTGTGTGTGTGTGTGTGTGTGTCTCTGTGTGAGTGTGTGTTTGTGTGTGTGAGTGTGTGTGTGTGTGTGTCTGTGTGTGTGTGTGTGTGTCTGTGTGTGTGTGTGTTTGTTTGTGTGAGTGTGTGTTTGTGTGTGTGTGTGTGTTTGTGTGTGTGAGTGTGTGTGTGTGTGTCTGTGTCTGTGTGTGTATGTGTGTGTGTGTGTTTGTGTGTGTGTGTCTGTGTGTGTGTGTGTGTGTGTATGTGTGTGTGTGTGTTTGTGTGTGTGAGTGTGTGTGTGTGTGTGTCTGTGTCTGTGTGTGTGTGTGTGTGTGTGTGTGTGTTTGTGTGTGTGTTTGTGTGTGTGTGTGTGTGTGTGTGTGCGTCTGAGTGTGTGTGTG
Source organism: Isurus oxyrinchus (assembly GCA_026770705.1). Lineage (NCBI taxonomy): Eukaryota > Metazoa > Chordata > Chondrichthyes > Lamniformes > Lamnidae > Isurus > Isurus oxyrinchus. Next base: position 5,445,178 of record JANJGN010000036.1, read on the forward strand.
TGTGTGTGTCTGTGTGTGTGTGTGTGAGAGAGAGTGTGTGTGTCTGTGTGTGTGTGTGTGTGTGAGAGAGTGTGTGTGTGTGTCTGTGTGTGTGTGTGTGTGTGAGTGTGTGTGTGTGTGTGTGAGTGTGTGTGTGTGTGTGTGTGTGTGAGTGTGTGTGTGTGTGTGTGTGTGTGTGTGTGTCTGTGTGTGTGTGTGTGTGTGTGTGTGTGTGTGAGAGAGAGTGTGTGTGTGTCTGTGTGTGTGTGTGTGTGTGTGTGGGTGTGTGTGTGTGTGAGAGAGAGTGTGTGTGTGTCTGTGTGTGTGTGTGTGTGTGTGTGTATGTGTGTGTGTGTGAAGTGCTTCCTGACATCACCCCTGAACGGGCCTGGCTCCAATGTGAAGCTTCTGCCCCCACCCCCCCCCCCCACCCCTTGTTCTGGACTCCCCACCCCCACCAGAGGAAACAGTTTCTCTCTATCCACCCCATCGAATCCTTTAATCATCTTAAACCCCTCGATTGGATCCCCCCTTCATCTTCCACACTCGAGGGAATACAAGGCCAGTCTGTGTGTGACCTGCCCTCGGGATTTAACCCTCTCAGCCCCGGGGTGGTCCTGGTGAATCTGCACTGACCCCACTCCCGCTCCGAGGGCCGATATCTCCTTCCTGAGGCGCGAGGGAACCAGAGCTGAGCGTCCTTCTTGTGCCCCCCCCCCCCCGCCACTATCTGTGAAGGTGCGTTGTGGGCTGTATAGGTTGTCAGAGCCTCCCTCCCCCACACCAGCCTCTTGCTTGGCAGGCGCAGGGTTAACAGGGAGACCCAGCTGCCGAGCGGCGGCTTCACTGAGAGGCTCAGAGTCCTCGGCACACTGAACTTTGGTCCCTCGCTGTTTGCCCAGCGGGCGAGACTTAGTGGGAGGGCTACAGAGCGGAGACACCCATTCAGAACCAAACCCTTGCTTCTGCCGAGCGGCGGGAGGCGGGAAAGGGGGGGAGTGGGGGGGGGGGGGGGGGAGCCTGCATCGCAGTGCCGCCTTCCACAGTGCAATAGCCGGACCAACGGCAGCTCCCACACGCGCCAAGGGCCGCCTGCTGGAGCGGGGCATTCAAGTAATAATGAAAAAAACACGCCCGTAAGGGGCTTCCTGATCCACCCTCCAAATAACCTCCTCAGCTCAATAAGTCGCAGAGCCTGGAGCATTGCCAAGGAGGGAGGCTGGCTATAGAGGGCGCCATTTTTAAATGAAGCAAGAGCGTCGGAGGGTGGGGGGGTGGGGGTGGGGGGAAGGGGGGTGGGGGGGGGTGGTGAAAGGGGGAGCAATAATTTTCCCGGGCACCTTCTCTCCCTGACACCACCCCCGCCCGGAGCCCACACGCTAACCGATCGGCGCTTCCCATGCAGCGCAAATCGTCGCTCCTTGGAAATTTGGAGTTCTTGCATCTGTCCTGGCCCCAGTACGGGGTGAAAATCTACCACAGCCTCTGCTGATGTACGCGGCGCCACTGGGAGCTGATTCCCCGATCAGTTCGAACTTCCCCGCGTGCTCCACGCCCCTACGGGCTGGTTAGGGAGAATCCCTGGGCATCGATGTTCACCGGGCAGTTCGAATTCAATAACGAAGTGACGTTGGCACCTTTCCAGTTGATGGGGAGGTTGGGTGGGGGGTGGGGCAGGGGGCAAATTCTGGACGGAGACGGTTCCGGACGATTGTGACAAACATGTTAGCAACTTCCCACTTTCAATACCTTGGGGGTGGAACCCACCTTAAGTCACATTATTTTCTCCTACTTGTCTTTGAAAAGCTGACATGAAACCTTCCTAGTTTTCTTCGCCCCCCCCCCCCCCCACTGTAAGTCGGGGAGGTGGGAACTCAGCGGCACTGTCACTGGGCTACTATTCCGGGGTCCTGGGTTTGAATCCCACCGGCACGGAATTTGAATTCAATTAAAAAACCCGGAGTTTAAAGTCTGACAATAACCATAAAGTTATTGTAAAGCCCCATCTGGGTCACTCATGCCCCCTTTAGGGAGGGAAATCTGCCTTCCTTACCCGGTCTGGCCTACGTGTGACTCCAGACACCCCCCCCCCCCCCCCCCCCCCCACCACCACCACAGGCCATGCGGTTGGCTTTTAAATGCCCCTGTGAATGAGGGCAATTGGGGATGGGCAGTAAATGCTGGCCTCGCCAGCGAAGCCACATGTCATGAACAAATGTAAAACAGTAGGGAGCTTGCACTCTACCAGGAAGAAAGCAGCCACTTAACAAGCCTGTCATTTCAGCGTATCGTAAAGTATTTACAGCACAGAGACAGGCCATTCGGCCCCTCTGCTCTATGATGTTCCTGCTCCACACGGTCCCACCCAATCTCCATCTCACCCCATCAACACATATCCTTCTATTCCTCTGTCCCTCATGTGTTTATCCAGCTTCCCCCCCCCCTCAATCCATCTCTGTGATTCACCTCGACCACTCCCCGTGGGAGCGAGTCCCACATTCTCCCCACTCCCCGTGGGAGCGAGTCCCACATTCTCCCCACTCCCCGTGGGAGCGAGTCCCACATTCTCCCCACTCCCTGTGGGAGCGAGTCCCACATTCTCCCCGTGGGAGCGAGTCCCACATTCTCCCCGTGGGAGCGAGTCCCACATTCTCCCCACTCCCCGTGTGAGTGAGTCCCACATTCTCCCCGTGGGAGCGAGTCCCACATTCTCCCCGCTCCCTGTGGGAGCGAGTCCCACATTCTCCCCGCGGGAGCGAGTCCCACATTCTCCCTGTGGGAGCGAGTCCCACATTCTCCCCGTGGGAGCGAGTCCCACATTCTCCCCACTCCCTGTGGGAGCGAGTCCCACATTCTCCCTGTGGGAGCGAGTCCCACATTCTCCCCGTGGGAGCGAGTCCCACATTCTCCCCACTCCCCGTGGGAGCGAGTCCCACATTCTCCCCACTCCCCACGGGAGCGAGTCCCACATTCTCCCCACTCCCTGTGGAATCGAGTCCCACATTCTCCCCGCTCCCCACGGGAGCGAGTCCCACATTCTCCCCACTCCCTGTGGGAGCGAGTCCCACATTCTCCCCACTCCCCGTGGGAGCGAGTCCCACATTCTCCCCACTCCCCGTGGGAGCGAGTCCCACATTCTCCCCACTCCCTGTGGAATCGAGTCCCACATTCTCCCCACTCCCTGTGGAATCGAGTCCCACATTCTCCCCACTCCCTGTGGAATCGAGTCCCACATTCTCCCCACTCCCCGTGGGAGCGAGTCCCACATTCTCCCCACTCCCCACGGGAGCGAGTCCCACATTCTCCCCGCTCCCCACGGGAGCGAGTCCCACATTCTCCCCACTCCCCATGGGAGCGAGTCCCACGTTCTCCCCACTCCCCGTGGGAGCGAGTCCCACATTCTCCCAAAACAAAAACAGAATTACCTGGAAAAACTCAGCAGGTCTGGCAGCATCGGCGGAGAAGAAAAGAGTTGACGTTTCGAGTCTTCATGACCCTTCGACAGAACTTGATTTCGAGTCCAGGAAAGAGTTGAAATATAAGCTGGTTTAAGGTGTGTGGGGCGGGCGGGGGGGGTGGCGGAGAGAGAGAGACAGAGGTGCTTGTGTAGACAAACAAGCTGTGATAGAAGCAGATCATCAAAAGATGTCAGTGACAATGGGACAAAAGAACACATAGGTGTTAAAGTTAAAGTTGGTGATATTATCCCACACACCTTAAACCAGCTTATATTTCAACTCTTTCCTGGACTCGAAATCAAGTTCTGTCGAAGGGTCATGAAGACTCGAAACGTCAACTCTTTTCTTCTCCGCCGATGCTGCCAGACCTGCTGAGTTTTTCCAGGTAATTCTGTTTTTGTTTTGGATTTCCAGCATCCGCAGTTTCCTTTGTTTTATCCCACATTCTCCCCGTGGGAGTGAGTCCCACATTCTCCCCACTCTCTGGGTAAAGACGTTTCTCCTGAATTCCCCATCAGATTTATCAGTGACTGTCTGATATGGATGACCCCCCTTGTTCTGGTCTCTCCCCTTCCCCCACCCCACCACTATCTCCTGTACCTTGACTTTAAAAGACCCATGTTTGCGTTCTCTTGGTAAATTCATATATATAAAGAAAACACCTTGTGTTCCCTGTGAGATCCCTGGAGACATTCTTTGTCTTCCATTTTTTTGCAACCCATCGCACATGTTGTGTTGTTTTGGTATCTTTCAGCAGTTCTCGCAGGTATGTGAGTTTGTATCAGCCTCCACCTCAAGGCTGACACCATCTCTTAACTTATTCAGTCACCTTGGTTGCCAGACTAGACTAGTGGAGTTTCTTGACAATTAAAGAGGTGTCCAAACCCAGTGAGTTAAACGTGGACCTCCCCAGCGTTTCGGTGAGAAACGTGGTTGAAATCCAGAGTCCAACAGCCCAGCTTGACACCTTGGTCTGTAGTCAGCAGCTCATCACAACCAATTGTGCAAATGAGCTTTAGAATTCTCCACGCCTCGACCAATCAGAGTCCACTTGCCGACCAATCAGCACTCTCTTCTCATACAGTATCAAGTTGCTGCTTCCCCTGACATTGGTGGTCGTGCGTTTGATCTGATGAGTCCAAGACGAAAAGCTTTGGCACAATGTCTTTTTTCATCAAACATTCAAAGTTTACAAATTCTTCTGTCCTCTACCCATGGTGGGGGTGGGCAGGTGCTGTGTCTAAGAGGCAGGTTTTCGATGGTGGTGATGCAACTCCAAAATGACACTCCAGCCAATGGAAGCTCTCAATCGCAGTCGGACTGAAAGCTTAGCCAATCCACTCCGACCTCCACCCGCAGGTCGTCACTGATTAAATCCTCCCCACCTCTCAACCTCAACCAGCGGCACTAAAACAAGTTACAGGCAATCTGGGTCACTATCGCATTGTTGCTTGTGGGTTCTGAATCCTCAGTGAGCAATTGGTGTTGCGAGTAGTTTTAACTCATTCAACAACAACCCCCCCCCTCCACCCTCCCACCCCGACCCTCCCCTAAAAGTTAACTTGGCAAACCGTGCACACACAGCTCCAAAGAGTTACCACCGCACCAGGGCAATGGTCAGCCGTTCCCTTGCTTGATGGAAGCGGTTGCTGGTTCTACACAAGGGGATGTTATTACTGCATTGGGAAGGAGTCACACTGATGGTGGCGTCTGGCCGTGACAGCAGACAGGTTAGTGCATGGCACCTTATCCACCGACCCCAGGGGCCGTCGGTTCCAATCCAGGAATGGCCCTCCCTCCTCCAGTTCACTCGTGAGGGTTTGGTTGCGACACACTCAGCTGTTGTTCTGGCCTCTGCCTCAATTCTCCGAACAGGAGCAACCAGTGGGGAACGTGGAAAGGCGGGTGGACCCGGGCTGAAGGGGCATTTTTGAGATTGCAGCCCAAGGGAGGGAAGGTAAAGTGAGGCCATTCAGCCCATTCGGGTGCTGGCTGTTTGAAAGAGCTACCCAATTAGTCCCACTCCTCCCCCATATTCCTGCAAATGTCCCCCCTTCCAGTATTTATCCGATTCCCCCCCTTTTGAAAGTTCCTATTGAATCTGCTTCCACCGCCCTTTCAGGCAGCGCCTTCCAGATCACAACAACTCGCTGTGTAAATAAAAACAAATTCTCCTCATCTCCCCCTCTGGTTCCCTTCCTGATTCTCTTCAATCTGTGTCCCCTCTGGTTACCGACCCTCCTGCCCAGTGGGAACAGTTTCTCCTTATTTACTCTGTCCGAACCCCCTTCCTGATTCCGAACGCCTCGATTCAATCTCCCCCTTAACCTTCTCCGCTCTAAGGAGAACAATCCCAGTTTCTCCAGCCTCTCCACATGAACTGAAGTCCCTCATCCCTGGTCCCATTCGGGGTCAATCTCCCTCCGCACCCTCTCCAAGGCCCTTGACTCCTTCCCAAAGTGTGGGACCCGGAATAGGACACAATACTCCAGCTGGGGGATAACCCAAAAAGCAAGGAAGTGACGCTATTTAATCAGAAGGCCAAGAATTATCCATTATTTTCTAAAGCGGACTCCGCCCCTATACTAGGGACAGCCAGAAATGGATGTGCAAAAAACAACCTGTAATTATTAAAGCACCATTAACACAGCACAAAGGCCTCAACATGCTTCAGAAGGAGCAATTATCAAACAACATTTAACTCCGATCCACATAGACAGAGATTAGGGACAGGCAACCAAATCTCAGTCAAAGAGGTTGGTTTTAAGGAGTTTCTTAATGGGGTGGGGCACATACAGACACGGATTTGCCTGGGTTAGATACAGAGTTAATCTCCCTCTACACCATCCCCATCAAACACTCCCAGGACAGGTACAGCACGGGGTTAGATACAGAGCAAAGCTCCCTCTACACTGTCCCCATCAAACACTCCCAGGACAGGTACAGCACGGGGTTAGATACAGAGCAAAGCTCCCCCTACACTGTCACAATCAAACACTCCCAGGACAGATACAGCACGGGGTTAGATACAGAGTAATGAATTTATCTTACATAAATCCAAAAATGAGGAGAGCTACTTTCCAAGGTGGAGTCTCATCTGATGTTCTGATTGTTTAATCATACAGTGCAGCGAATTAACACCAAATGGTCCAGCAAGATCGGCAGGTGTATGTGTCTGTGTGTGTGTTTGATCAGGAAAGTGTAGAGCTTTACTCTGTATCTAACCTCGTGCTGTACCTGTCCTGGGAGTGTTTGATGGGGACAGTGTAGAGGGAGCTTTACTCTGTATCTAACCTCGTGCTGTACCTGTCCTGGGAGTGTTTGATGGGGACAGTGTAGAGGGAGCTTTACTCTGTATTTAACCCCATGCTGTACCTGTCCTGGGAGTGTTTGATGGGGACAGTGTAGAGGGAGCTTTACTCTGTATCTAACCCCGTGCTGTACCTGTCCTGGGAGTGTTTGATGGGGACAGTGTAGAGGGAGTTTACTCTGTATCTAACCCCCGTGCTGTACCTGTCCTGGGAGTGTTTGATGGGGACAGTGTAGAGGGAGCTTTACTCTGTATCTAACCCCGTGCTGTACCTGTCCTGGGAGCGTTTGATGGGGACAGTGTAGAGGGAGCTTTACTCTGTATCTAACCCCGTGCTGTACCTGTCCTGGGAGTGTTTGATGGGGACAGTGTAGAGGGGAAGCTGGGGTGAGATAAAGGGTGGGGCTGGATGTAGAGGGGGTCACATTGGAGGGAGGGAGGAGGTGCGGGGTAGTTGGTGGAGTTAGAGGGAGTCGGGGAGGGGGTGGTGGAGGTGGATGTGGAGGGAGACGAGGAGGGGGTTAGGGGAGGGGGCATGTGGAGGTAGATGGGGAGGGGTTCGAGGTGGGGGCGGGGAGTAGGAGGTGGAGGTGGAGGTAGAAGGGGCGGGATTTGAGGCAGAGGAGGTGGAGGTGGAAGGAGACCAGGAGTTAGAGGGAATCAAAGCTGGGGTGGGGAAGAGTGGGCCATGATGGGTTGGGGGAGGTTGAGGGGTTGGAGGGAGTGTAGGGGGTTGAGGCATGGTGAGGTGGTCGAGGGAGGGAGTGGGTTGTGTGTGGGGGTCAAGGTGAGGCGATGTGGAGAGGGTTGAGGTGTGGGTGGGGGAAGGGAAAGAGGTAGGGGGAAGGGTCAAGGGGGTTGGGGGTCGGATGAGGTGGTTGTGGGGAAGGGCGCGGTTGGAGGGGATGGGGAGGGGGAATTGGAGGGGGGTCGTTGGGAGAGGGCTGAGAGGAGGGGGAGGAGGTCAAGGTGGGGAGGGGGTTGAAGGGAGGGGGAGGAGTTTAGGGGGAGGGGGCAGGTGGTCAAGGGTAGAGAGGGGATTGAAGGGAGGGGGAGGGGGTTGTGGGAGGGGGCAGGTGGTTGAGGTGGGGAAGATGGAGGAGATCGAGGCAGGGGTTAGGTGGAAGGAGTTGAGGTTGGGGGGAAGGGTCAGGTGGAGGGGGTTGAGTGCAGAAAGGGCTTCCCTTGATGGACGATGACCCCTTCGGAGGCAGAGAGTTCAGAGCCCTCTGAGAGAAAATAATTCTCCTCATCTCTGTCCTAAAAGGGCGACCCCTAATTTTGCCCCCTAGTTCTGGACTCGGCCACAAGAGGAAACATCCCTTCCACGTCCACCTTGTCAAAGCCATTCAGGATTTCATATACTCAGTGACTTGGCCTCCACAGTCTCTGTGGTAGAGAATTCCACAGGTTCACCACCCTCTGAGTGAAGAAGTTTCTCCTCATCTCAGTCCTAAATGGTCCACCCCGTATCCTGAGACTGTGACCCCTTGTTCTAGACCCCCCCAGCCAGAGGAAACATCATCCCTGCATCCAGTCTGTCCATCCCTGTCAGAATTTTATACGTTTCAGTGAGATCCCCTCTCATTCTTCTAAACTCCAGTGAACACAGGCCTAGTCAGCCCAATCTCTCCTCACACGTCAATCCTGCCATCCCAGGAATCAGTCTGGTGAACCTTCAGGTAACCCAAGTGACTGACAACAGCATCAGTTAACACTGTCCCACAGCGAATTGTCACCCAGGCTGAGAGCACAAGGAGAGACAGGCCACACCCACACTGCCAAGGGTGCTGAAGTTACCGAGACTTGCGGAACAGGTATTCGAATAATCTGCAGGCAATACACACACACACACACACACACACCCACACCCAGAAACATCACAGCAAAAAAAAAAAACACTCCTGGTACTGGAAACCAGAAACAGAAACAGAAAGTTCTCGGCAGGCCAGGTGGTGTCTGCTCAGAGAGAGAGAGAGAGAAAGAGAGGAACAGAGTTACCCTTACGGGGTGGGATTATCCAACCCCGCCCCCTACCGGGATCGACCGATCCCGCCGAGCGATCTCCTGCGGCGGGTCCCACCACAACACGGCTGGAAAATCCCGGCCAACGATTCGGGTCAGTGCAGACGGCTTGAGGGTGTAGTAAGGATGGCCGAGTTGTGCTATTGATAATAGGGTTGATGTGCAGATGCTTCTCGGGCAGGAACATTAAGTTTATTTACAATCTGCTCAGCAGCAACTACACGTGTGCTCTCAACTCCAACTCTATCTCCACACTGACTGCGGAGGTACCCTGTGCTACTCTCCTATTGGTTACTACAGATCATGTGATCTTCCTTAACCAGCATTATACTTAAAGGTACATTACACAATGAATAAAACCATAATTGCTACATTCCTCCCCCTTTAACTCAGCTACACATATATTTACAAGCACAAATTTCTCAAGGCAACATAATATTTACACTGGGTAAGGAATTTACAGATTCAGCCTTTCAGGTGGTTTCCTGGTCTGTGTGGAAGGTCGCAGCTCCACAATTTCAGATTCTCTGTCAGGAACCTCCTTTTCCAGAGTTCCCTGAACATCAGGTCCTTCAGTGGGAACCTGCAGTTCTGTATCCTCAACTCTAACAGGAACATCAGACATGTCTGTCCTGGGCTGAGTATCCTCAACAGGAAACACAGGGCCGGTCATAGTCACTGGCGGAACCAAATCTTGGTGATTTGTCTCTCTCTTCCTTAAATGGTCACATGTTAAAGATGATCTGGCCTTCCCCCTCCATGTGGTAAGATAGAGGTCCAGTCACCGCACTTATTCCACCCGGTAACCACTTTGGTCCTTCCCAGAAGTTTTTCACCTATACCGGCTCTCCCACAGTAAATTTCCTGTCCCGACTATGCCAGTCGTGTCTAGTTTTCTGGCTTCTCTGACTCCTTTCCAACTTCCTCTCTAAATTTGACATTATTAGTCTCAGTCTCGTCCGGAGACAGTGTTTCAACAATAACTCTGGACACCTGCTGTTGTGTGAGGGATGGTCCTGTAAAGGTAAAGCGGGCTAGCTTGGTTGCCAAGGAATCTCCAGTTGGCTATTTCATGCCTGTCCTGAATGTTTGAACCAGTCTGTTTGAGGGAGGGTGGGTACGGTACAGTTTTCACATGAGTGATACCATTGAGGCTGATAAACCGCTGAAACTCAGCACTGGTAAACCCCGTGCTGATATCGGAAACGACCGCTTCTGGTAGTCCGTGCGTGGCAAAACTCTGACGTAGTTTCTGCATTGTAGCGGCAGTTGTTGGTGATTTCACCTTGTAAACGTCCATCCGTTTTGAATGGGATCAACGATGAGCAGAAACATTGATTGTGTAGGACCTTTCCTGAGAACAATGTGTAACCACACCCAGGGTTTACCTGGCCACTCCCGTGGGTGTAATGGAGCTGTCACTGGTAACTCTTACCGTTGCTGACATTGTTCCCAGTGCTTTACTAAACTCTTTATTTCACCATCCATCCCAGACCACCACAGATAGCTGTGTGCTATGGTCTTCATTCCGGAAATTCCTGGATGGGCTTTGTGTAGCTCAATTAAAAGTGGCTCCCTTCCCTCTGGAGGAACTGTCACTTGTGCTCCCCACAATAAGATACCATCCTGACTGGTTATTTCAGGCCTCCTGTTGAAGTACAGGTTTCATTTCATCAGGTACCCGGCTCCTATGACCAACCCTGAAGTACTTGTTCTCGTGTCTGAGATAGGACTGGGTCCCAACTTGTCCAGTCTCTGATCTGTCGAGCATTTACCGGTGAGGAATCTAAGCAATTTAACCTCAAAACAAGTCCCTGTGGAACTGGGACGTGCTCATAATTTTCTTGGAAAGGCAAACGGCTAAGGGTGTCGGTGTTTGCGAGTTGATTTCCAGCCCCATGTACGAAAGTGTATCCATACGCTGCCAGGATTAAAGCCCTATTAGCATTTCTGTATCTTCTCTCTACCGGCCTCCCTCTTTCTAGCACAGACTTTAATTTCAGCCCTCGCTTTGACTTCACTATTGGCCAGACCTCTCTCAGATGCAGGTCAACTTGTCTGACTTTCCCAAGATTTCATCATCTGTCTGTTTCTTGGAAAATTCTGCAGCTTTTGCCTCCAAAGCCTCTTTGACTTCATTTCGCTGATTCTTCAGCCCTTCTGTCCCTTTTATTTTTGTGTTTATTTACTGCCTCCTGGAAAACTGAACATTGTTGTGTCTTCTCTGCCAACTCATTCGTCAGTTTGTTCAGAGAGGTGCTGAATTCTTTCTGTCCAAGGGTCATGAGGACTCGAAACGTCAACTCTTTTCTTCTCCGCCGATGCTGCCGGACCTGCTGAGTTTTTCCAGGTCATTCTGTTTTTGTTTTGAGTAAACGTCTGAATTTGTTGTTTCAGGGTCTCCTACGTTGTAGATTTCACTGGGATTCTTCCTTTGTTAGCCAACCCTGCCTGAATCTTTCCCTGCACTGCCTCATCCAACACACGTGACAATAGCAGCATTTGATTTTCTTAAACTGCCAATCGCTAAAAGATTGATGATTTCCACCTCTATTGAAGTTATTCTTTAACTTCGCTGCTAAGTTATTTCTTGTTATTCAGCGGCTCGAGGGGGCTGTTTCCCACTTCCCGCCAGAGTCTTGCATTTTTGCATCACTTTCGGCTGAGGCTTTCTGCTCAGTGTGGAGGACAGCGCCACTTTGTGCGCCCTGCATTGCTTTTAAATCTCCTGCTGTGCTTTCCAGCGATATCTCTAGCGCCTTCGTGAAATCCAGGTTGACTTCAGATAATAATCTTTCCTGAATCGTGTCCTCTTTCACCCCACACACTAAACGCTCTCTGAGCATGTCATTCAGAGTCATACCAAATTGGTATTGTCATACCAATGTTCCATTAACAGCTTCGAATTTGCCACGTGGCCTGCAATTGTCGGAGCTGGAGCTCTGCTTTGTGAATTAAACCTGCACGTCTGCATCGTGACTGAGGGCTGGGGTTGATAATGACCCTTCACAAGGTCTACCAATTCATCAGAATTTTTCGAATCTGTGGCGCTGGTTGCTTTCAAGTTTCCAATCAAACTCGAGGTTTTGCTCCCACAAATATTCCAGAGGATCGCTCGCCTCTTGTCTTCCCCATACTCGAGTTGGCTTGAACAAAGAACATGTGGTGTTCTATGTATTTGAGACCAATTGTCTGGTCCAAAAGAATAAATTTTCCCAAATTGTGGCATTTTGAGAGAAGATAACTTCTTCAATTCTAGCAGAGCTTCCTACTTAAAATCATTGGGTAAGGTACAGTTCCGATTTATTTTTAACTTGTTCAATCCAGTTTTATCCTCATCACCAGTTTGTTGTAGGGTGGTCCGAGTTGCTACTATTAATAGAGTTGATCTGCAGACACTTCTTGGGCAGGAATGTTAAGTTTATTTACAATAAACTCTGCAGCAACTACATGCGTGCTTTCAACTCCAATTCTAACTCAACACTGACTGCTGAGATAGCCCACACTACTCTCCTATTGGTTACTACAGATCATGTCATCTTCCTTACAAGCATTATTCTTAAAGGTACATCACACACTAGATAAAATCATAATTAGTACAGAGGGTCAGTCCTGAGGGAGTGCCGCACTTTCAGAGGGTCAGTACTGAGGGAGTGCTGCACTGTCGGAAGGTCAGTACTGAGGGAGTGCCGCACTGTCAGAGGGTCAGTACTGAGGGAGTGCCGCACTGTCGGAAGGTCAGTACTGAGGGAGAGCCACACTGTCGGAGGGTCAGTACTGAAGGAGCGCTGCACTGTTGGAGGGTCAGTACTGAGGCAGCGCCGCACTGTCAGAGGGTCAGTACTGAGGGAGTGCCGCACTGTCGGAGGGTCAGTACTGAGGGAGCGCCACACTGTCAGAGGGTCAGTACTGAGGGAGTGCCGCACTGTCAGAGGATCAGTACTGAGGGAGTGTCGCGCTGTCGGAGGGTCAGTACTGAGGGAGTGCCGCACTGTCGGAGGGTCAGTACCGAGGGAGTGCCGCACTGTCGGAGGGTCAGTACTGAGGGAGTGCCGCACTGTCAGAGGGTCAGTACTGAGGGGAGTGCCCGCGCTGTCAGAGGGTCAGTACTGAGGGAGTGCCGCACTGTCAGAGGGTCAGTACTGAGGGAGTGTCGCGCTGTCGGAGGGTCAGTACTGAGGGAGTGCTGCACTGTCGGTAGGGTCAGTACTGAGAGGAGTGCCGCACTGTCGGAGGGTCAGTACTGAGGGAGTGCCGCACTGTCGGAGGGTCAGTACTGAGGGAGTGCCGCTACTGTCGGAGGGTCAGTACTGAGGGAGCGCCGCACTGTCGGAGGGTCAGTACTGAGGGAGTGCCGCACTGTCGGAGGGTCAGTACTGAGGGAGTGCCGCACTGTCAGAGGGTCAGTACTGAGGGAGTGCCGCACTGTCGGAGGGTCAGTACTGAGGGAGTGCCGCACTGTCGGAGGGTCAGTACTGAGGGAGCGCCGCACTGTCAGAGGGTCAGTACTGAGGGAGTGCCACACTGTCGGAAGGTCAGTACTGAGGGAGTGCCGCACTGTCGGAGGGTCAGTACTGAGGGAGTGCCGCACTGTCAGAGCCTGTCACCTCTGATGGGTGTAAACGATCCCACGGCCACTATTGGAAGAGGAGCAGGGTGAGGCCCAGAAGGGGGAAATGACCGGCATTGGCTCAAACTGATCTTGCGTATCTTACAGTGGAAATCCATTTTGTACCAGGCAATTCCCAAGGTTTCCAGCTTTTCCTTCCTGGTGCGTTCTGCCCTGGCTTCCCGGTGCCAAATTTTATCCCTCAAAACCAACGTCACTCGGAAGCCGATTGCTATTTGTGCCTGTGCACAGATTTGGTCCCGACATGGCAACAGTGTCCACACCTTGTAAAAACAGTACAACGTCAGTGTGGAGCACTTTGAGATATACGATGGGTTGTGAATGGTGCTATATAAATACCATCCCTTTTACCCCTCCATCGATTCTCCTACACTTAAAAACCAATCTTGCTGCTTTAATGAGCATTGGGACCAAGAGGACTAGGCCCAAGACCACTGCTTAGCCACCTCCGTGTGTGACTGTCTCTCGCCTGTGACCCCTGTGCTTGGGACCACTCACAATTTTAAATCTCTTCTCACCTCAGATCGCCCATCTCCTCGCTCCGAGGGAAGGCTATTTTTGGTACCTTAGGACGTTATGAGTGTTTGTTTTAAGAAAGAATGCTAAAGGAGCAGATACGCCCCACGAGGGAGGAAGCTGCTGTTGGATAGGTGGTGAGTCACTTCCTGTCCTCCGGGTTGGGTGTGGTTCCCCGATGTTCCCCCCCTCCCCCCACCTTCCCCCAACCCCCTCGGTGACAGGCTGCCCACTAAGGTTAGCGACCGACCTCCGAGGCTGGACCTGAGTGATGCCCAGCTCTGACAAGTGACTGAATTTCATATTTTTAAACATGTTCATAATCGTCCATGAGTCAGCCATTGTCTGCTGAGTTATTCAATGTCTGGATGTGGGAGTCGCTGGCTAATCCGGCATTTATTGCCATCCCTAATTGCCCCCTTGAGAAGGTGGGGGGTGAGCTGCCTTCTTGAGCCGCTGCAGTCCCTGTGTGTGTAGGTACACCCACCGTGCTGTTAGGGAGGGGGTTCCAGGATTTGGACCCAGCGACAGTGAAGGAACGGCCGATATATTTCCAAGTCAGGATGGTGAGGGGCTCGGAGGGGAACTTCCAGGTGGTGGTGTTCCCCATGTGTCTGCTGCCCTTGTCCTTCTAGATGGTAGTGGTCGTGGGTTTGGAAGGTGCTGTCGAAGGAGCCTTGGTGAGTTGCTGCAGTGCATCTTGTAGATGGTACACCACACTGCTGCTACTGTGCGTCGGTGGTGGATGGAGTGAATATTTATGGATGGGGAGCCAATCAAGCGGGGGCTGCTTTGTCCTGGATGGTGTCGAGCTTCTTGAGTGTTGTGGGAGCTGCACTCACCCAGGCAAGTGGGGAGTATTCCATCCCACTCCTGACTTGAAACTAAAGAAGTCTTGCTGAAATTATATCAGTCATTGACGAGACCACACCTGGAGAACTGTGTACAGTTTTAGTCTCCTTAACTAAAGGAAAAGGATTCTAATTAGGATACAAAGCCCCTTAAATTGAACATAACATGTAAATCATGTGGAGATAATAAAGACCTTTATCCAACATTAAACAATTAATTTGCTGTAAGTCTATTATCCCTCAATTGAGGTTAGGTCATCAGAGGGCTAGACCAACATTGATTGAAAGTTGCTTGAAAATCATGACAAATTTTGACAGATTAAACACAAAGGAACTATTTCCATTGACAGGGTTGGTAAACAGAGGGCACAGATACTGTCATTTGTGGCACAGGAAGAGGCCCTTCTGCCCACTGATTCTACGCAGGCTCCCCACAGCGCCACCCAGTCAGCCCCATTCCCCCCCAACTCTCTCTCCTTGCACCCCCCTGAGATTTTATCCCCCTCGAGCGCCCATCCAATTTTCTTTTGAAATCATGCATCGCCTCCCCTTCCACTCCCGTCTTGGGCAGCGAGTCCCAGGTCATCACCTCTCGCTGCGTTAAAAAAGCTCTTCCTCACATCCCCCCCCACCGGGGCCCAAAGCCTTAAATCTGTGCCCCCCCCACCCATCACCCTTGTACCACCAGCCAATGGGAACAACTTTACTTCCTCTCCCTTATCCAAACCAGTCACCATCTTGTTCCCCTCGATCAAATGCCCCCCTCCATCTCCTTCGCTCCGAGAGGAACAATCCCAGCTTCTCCAACCGAACCCTGTCACTAAAACCACCCCCCCCCCCCAACCCCACCCCCCAACTCCCTGGACCCGTTCTGGTAACTTGAAGAGAATCGGGAAGGGAACCAGAGGGGGAGATGAGGAGAGTTTGTTTTTATTTACACAGCGAGTTGTTGTGATCTGGAAGGCGCTGCCTGAAAGGGCGGTGGAAGCAGATTCAACAGGAACTTTCAAAAGGGGGGGGGAATCGGATAAATACTGGGAGGGGGGACATTTGCAGGGATATGGGGGGGGGGGGAAGAGCGGGGGAGGGGGGAGTGGGACTGATTGGATAGATCTTTCAAAGAGCCGGCACAGGCACGATGGGCTGAATGGCTTTGGGATTCGACGGTTCTACAGTTGACCCTTCCTTCCCCCTTTGACCTGCAGCGACCCCTTAACCCCGTGGCTCCCTGATGGCCAACTTTACCCGGGGAATGGTTCCCGCCCAGTCTCCAGGCAGGAACGACCGTGCGGACTGTAAGCTGGCTGAGGAGAATCAGGGATGCAGAGGCCTTGATCTACGGTGCTTGAGTAGGGAAATGACCGGTGGGGCGGAGGGGGGTGGTGGTGGCGGGGTGGGACGGGGGGGCGGGGTTGGTGAGAGCTGGACATCAACTTCCGGTTCACCAACAGACCCCTTGGGATGACACTCGATGGAGGAGGCACTGTCTGCCTCGAGTTCCTCTCCTCCATGAGCCTCAACATCCATTGCAATGACCTCTCCAGCTCGCTACACACGGCCAAATGTGTGCCTTACCTATTCACCTCGGAATGACCACTCAGGCTTCTTCAATAGACAACCAAATTATTGGTTTATTATAAAAGCAGACTTGTCAATAAGGAGAACAAAGCTCATCAACATGCAATATGAAACATGGAAGTATACTCATTCCTGTTTTGAAATCACCTCACACACAAACACAGCAAATCAAAAAACAGGAGGCAGATAAAACTAGAGGAATTCTGCCACAGGTTAAAGGTCAATGTTTCAAAGAGTTAAGGTCGTCAACGTATCTGTAATTAATGAGTCAATGTTCAGTAGAAATCTTCTTATCAGCTGGCATTACGTTGTAAATAATTACATATTTAGACAAAACTTGTGGAAACAGGTGATGGGCATTGGAGCGCCCATCCCAATACCATTCACCCGGTGTGGGGGAGGGGATAAAGTTGGCCATCCACGGGCGCGGGCAGCGGGTGACTGACGGGGGGGGGGGCGGCCCAGCCCAACTACCTGCCCCTCTTCGGTGGCGACATTCGCAGCTCGGTGCCCTTGGAAAGGGAGCGTGCGGTGGTCCGCTGGCACCATCAAGGCCTGCTGTTGCTTGGCGGGCACCGTGGGGGGGCTGGGGGTGTTTTATTGACACCCCCCATCCCCCCACCGCCGCCCCACCCCCCCACCTTCAATCACGTTCTAATTTGATGGCGGTAAATTCCCTTTGGGATTTTCACATTTCGTTTCGCAGTTTCCCTTTAAGGGACTGCTTCTTAATTTGTTAGCTTGGCCGATTTGGGTTTAACCAAAAAGCGTTCCCGAACTAGCACTGTGGGAGATGATATTAAGACCCGTTGAACTAGTAATCCAGGGACACAGGTGGAATGTTCTGGGGACATGGGTTCAAATCCCACCCTGGTCGCCGGCGGAATTGGAGTCCGATTGATAAAGAAAATCTGGGATTGAGGGATAGGGGCTGCATTTCTGTGGCTCAGCTCATGGCCGGGTGTCCTTGGAAAGCGGGAGAACAGCAATTATTGTGAATAACGAGGGATGGGTGATGGAATCCTTGGAGAGGCCTGTGGGCTACGCAGTTGGCCCCTCAGCGCTGAATTGCAAAACAATCGCTGGCTCTTGTGCTGCTTCCCCGATGGGTGGACTTGAGGAATACTTGCAGGGACTCTATCTCGGCACGGACAGCAACTTAGGAGCAACGTACGCTCACTTCTGGCTGTGGGCTGGCTCTGGGCTGCAAGTAGGGGGCTCTCTGCCTCACGAGCAGGCCCTGCTGAAGTCAATGGACTTTTGAACGGCTTTTGCCGCCATTTTACCGCCCTTCCCCCGCCCCCTGGCAACGTGACAGTAAAATTCCACCCCAGCTCAGGTTTCTTTTTCACACGGCTTCATTATTGGCCTTTCTGGGAAAAGGAAGGGAGTGCGGCGGGAATCGCAACCCCAGTTCTCGACTTAACCCTTTGCAGGGGCTCTGCGCCTTCTCGAAAAGCCAGACTCCTCCCGGCTCCCGGTCCTGGGGTGTCCGGGGGGTTCATGACGGGGTTCAGAAACCGTCAGTGGAGGATGGCACGTGGGGGTCTCGCCGGGGAGTTCCCGAATGTCGCCACGGGATCTCACTTGGCCGATTACCACCCCACACCCCCCCCCCCCCCCCCCCCCCCGACCCCGGCCCGATGAGGCCTCATTTCGCCCCCTCCCCCCACCCCCCATCACCCCTCCCCCCCCCCAACCCCCGCACCCCCCACCTCCCCAACCCCCAGGGCTCCCGATGGAAATAACAGCGAGACTTGCATTTGCCTAGCGCCTTTCCCCTTTCCCACCGAACCGCCCCAGCAGCGCTTTTCGAAGTCCGGCCGCGGTCGGAAAATCGGCAGCCCCTCCGCGCAGAGGAAGATCCCACGAGGTGGCGGAGGTCCCGGTTATCTTGGTGGGCGGGGTGAAGCTCCTGCGCACACGGAATCTGTCGATGTGGTGGTGGTGGGGGAGGGGGGGGGTCTTCGGGGAACCTGCCTGGAGGGATTCGGACACGGGATTCCCGGGATAGCTCAGCGTGGGTTCGGGAGGCAGTCACACACCCCAAGGGCGGAGGGGAGGGGAGGGGGAAGGGAGCGTGGGGATGGTTGTGGGGGAGGGGAGTCGTGGGCTGGGTCCTTCCTGAGGCGCGGGGGCGCGGGGTGATGGTGGCTGAGTTAAAGGAGAGACGGATGATGCCTGAGGAGAGAGAGGGAGGGAGAGAGGGAGAGGAAGGGAAGGAGAGAAGGAGAGAGAGAGAGAGACAGGGGGGAGAGAGAGGGAGGGAGAGAGAGAGAGAGAGAGGGGGAGAGAGGGGAAAGCGATGGAGGGGGGTTAGAGAGAGGGAGAGGAAGGGAAGGAGAGAAGGAGAGAGAGACAGGAAGGGAGGGAGAGAGAGACAGGGAAGAATAGAGTGAGAGATGGGGAGAGAGAGAGGGAGAGAGAAGAAGAGAGAGAGGGAGAGAGAGGGAGAGAGAGGGAGTTAGATAGAGAGAGGGAGAGAGAGTGGGAGGGAGGGAGAGAGAGAGAGGGAGGGGAGGGAGAGAGAGAGGGGAGAGAGAGAGGGAGAGAGAGAGGGAGAGAGAGGAAGAGAGAGAGAGGGGGGAGAGAGAGAGAGAATGGAGGGAGAGAGGGAGAGAGAGGGAGGGAGGGAGAGAGGGAGAGAGAGGGAGGGAGGGAGAGACGGAGAGAGAGAGGGAGAGAGAGGGAGAGGGATGGGGGGGTGAGAGAGAGGAAGAGAGAGGGAGAGAGGGAGGAGAGGGAGAAAGAGGGAGGGAGGGAGAGAGAGAGAGGGAGGGAGGGAGAGAGAGAGGGGAGAGAGAGAGGGAGGAGAGAGAGGGAGAGAGAGGAAGAGAGAGAGAGGGGAGAGAGAGAGAGGAATGGAGGGAGAGAGGGAGAGAGAGGGAGGGAGGGAGAGACGGAGAGAGAGAGGGAGAGAGAGGGAGAGGGATGGGGGGGTGAGAGAGAGGAAGAGAGAGGGAGGGAGGGAGAGAGGGAGAAAGAGGGAGGGAGGGAGAGAGAGAGAGGGAGGGAGGGAGAGAGAGAGGGGAGAGAGAGAGGGAGAGAGAGAGGGAGAGAGAGGAAGAGAGAGAGAGGGGAGAGAGAGAGGAGGAATGGAGGGAGAGAGGGGAGAGAGAGGGAGGGGAGGGAGAGACGGAGAGAGAGAGGGAGAGAGAGGGAGAGGGATGGAGGGTGAGAGAGAGGAAGAGAGAGGGAGGGAGGGAGAGCGGAGAGAGAGGGAGGGAGAGAGGGAGAGAGAGGGAGGGGAGGGAGAGAGAGGGACCCGTTTACAATAGTGACCAACATGGGGTGGTGGAGGTGGGGAGTTAATGGGAACAGGATCGAGGGATCAGGAGGTTGGTCCCACGGGCGAGGTGAACTCTGGAGGTGGGGAGGGGACGAGGGGAGCAAGTGGTGAGAGATCTGAGTTGAGGGGGAGGGGCAGGTGGGATACACTGAGGGTACGATGGCCCCTCGGGCAGGGGAAGTGACAGGGGGCAGACTGAGTGGTCAGTCAGCGAGGTGGGAGCTGCTGGGGAGCAGGGAGCAAATAGGGGAGGGATCCCACGCTCGGGGGGGTCACAGGACCAGCCCCCACCCCCGGAGCTGCAGGGGGCCCGAGCGCAGGCTGTCCATCTGGGCAAGGCAATGCTGGGCTGCCCCTCCCACCATCGGCCTGTCAGATTCACCCTGAAGGTGAACCCTCCCCCCTCCCCCCCTCCCACTGACCCATCCCAAAGGGACCAGGACCCCCCGCGTCCCCCCCCCCCCGGTTTGTGGGATCGGGGGAAGGCAGAGATCACCCACCACCAACCTCCCGCCCCCCCCGTCCCACCCCACCACCCCCCCCCCTCTACCTCCCCCCCACCCCCCTCCCAACCCCCATACCCCCACCCCGGAGACAGGAACTGACCTCAGTAAATACCCCCATCGCTGCGTTAACACAATCAAGGCAGACGGACGGGTTCCCGCATTTGCCTAGCGCCTTCCCCAGCCCTCCCCCGGGGCGTCCCCACGGCAGGTGAAGCACCTCCTGAGGCGCGCCGCTGTTGTGGCGACGGACGGCACAAGCTGCCAGTGTGTGCACAGCAAGATCCCACAGGCAGCAATATTTCGCTGTTCTGTTCGAAGGGTAAATATGGAGACACAGGGAGAAATCTGCTCCCCCCCCCCACACACAATCTCGCTGCCCCGACACCCGGCACCCACTGCCCCCACTCCCCCTGCCCCCCCCAACACCCAGCTCTTCTTCCACTGTTCACCCCCAGGATCTTATTCCCTTCTTAAAGGGCAAAAGGGGACCTCAGTTTAACGTCTCATCTGAAAGATGTCACATTCAACAGTGCGGCACTCCCTCAGTACTGACCCTCCGACAGTGCGGCACTCCCTCAGTACTGACCCTCTGACAGTGCGGCGCTCCCTCAGCACTGACCCTCCGACAGTGCGGCGCTCCCTCAGTACTGACCCTCCCCACGGTGCGGAGCTCCCTCAGTACTGACCCTCCGACAGTGCGGCGCTCCCTCAGTACTGACACTGCGACAGTGCGGCACTCCCTCAGTACTGACCCTCCAACAGTGCGGCGCTTCCCTCAGTACTGACCCTCCGACAGTGCGGCACTCCCTCAGCACTGACCCTCTGACAGTGCGGCACTCCCTCAGTACTGACCCTCCGACAGTGCGGCACTCCCTCAGCACTGACCCTCCGACAGTGCGGCACTCCCTCAGTACTGACCCTCCGACAGTGCGGCACTCCCTCAGCACTGACCCTCCGACAGTGCGGCGCTCCCTCAGTACTGACCCTCCGACAGTGCAGCACTCCCTCAGTACTGACCCTCTGACAGTGCGGCACTCCCTCAGTACTGACCCTCCGACAGTGCGGCACTCCCTCAGCACTGACCCTCCGACAGTGCGGCACTCCCTCAGTACTGACCCTCCGACAGTGCGGCACTCCCTCAGTACTGACCCTCTGACAGTGCGGCGCTCCCTCAGTACTGACCCTCCGACAGTGCGGCGCTCCCTCAGCACTGACCCTTTGACAGTGCGGCACTCCCTCAGCACTGACCCTCTGACCAGTGCGGCGCTCCCTCAGCACTGACCCTCCGACAGTGCGGCGCTCCCTCAGCACTGACCCTCCGACAGTGCGGCGCTCCCTCAGTACTGACCCTCCGACAGTGCGGCGCTCCCTCAGTACTGACCCTCTGGCAGTGCGGCACTCCCTCAGCACTGACCCTCTGACAGTGCGGCGCTCCCTCAGCACTGACCCTCCGACAGTGCGGCGCTCCCTCAGCACTGACCCTGCGACAGTGCGGCACTCCCTCAGTACTGACCCTCCGACAGTGCGGCACTCCCTCAGCACTGACCCTCCGACAGTGCGGCGCTCCCTCAGCACTGACCCTCCGACAGTGCGGCACTCCCTCAGCACTGACCCTCTGACAGTGCGGCGCTCCCTCAGCACTGACCCTCCGACAGTGCGGCGCTCCCTCAGCACTGACCCTCCGACAGTGCGGCGCTCCCTCAGTACTGACCCTCCGACAGTGCAGCGCTCCCTCAGTACTGACTCTCTGACAGTGCGGCACTCCCTCAGTACTGACCCTCCCGACAGTGCGGCGCTCCCTCAGCACTGACCCTCCGACAGTGCGGCACTCCCCTCAGCACTGACCCTCCCGACAGTGCGGCGCTCCCTCAGCACTGACCCTCCGACAGTGCGGCACTCCCTCAACACTGACCCTCCGACAGTGCGGCGCTCCCTCAGCACTGACCCTCCGACAGTGTGGCACTCCCTCAGTACTGACCCTCCGACAGTGCGGCTCTCCCTCAGTACTGACCCTCCGACAGTGCGGCGCTCCATCAGCACTGACCCTCCGACAGTGCGGCTCTCCCTCAGTACTGACCCTCCGACAGTGCGGCGCTCCATCAGTACTGACCCTCCGACAGTGCGGCTCTCCCTCAGTACTGACCCTCCGACAGTGCGGCGCTCCATCAGCACTGACCCTCCGACAGTGCGGCTCTCCCTCAGTACTGACCCTCCGACAGTGCGGCGCTCCATCAGTACTGACCCTCCGACAGTGCGGCTCTCCCTCAGCACTGACCCCTCCGACAGTGCGGCACTCCCTCAGTACTGACCCTCCGACAGTGCGGCGCTCCCTCAGCACTGACCCTCCGACAGTGCGGCTCTCCCTCAGTACTGACCCTCCGACAGTGCGGCGTTCCCTCAGCACTGACCCTCCGACAGTGCGGCACTCCCTCAGCACTGACCCTCCGACAGTGCGGCGCTCCCTCAGCACTGACCCTCCGACAGTGCGGCACTCCCTCAACACTGGACCCTCCGACAGTGCGGCGCTCCCTCAGCACTGACCCTCCGACAGTGTGGCACTCCCTCAGTACTGACCCTCCGACAGTGCGGCGCTCCCTCAGCACTGACCCTCCGACAGTGCGGCTCTCCCTCAGTACTGACCCTCCGACAGTGCGGCGCTCCATCAGCACTGACCCTCCGACAGTGCGGCTCTCCCTCAGTACTGACCCTCCGACAGTGCGGCGCTCCATCAGCACTGACCCTCCGACAGTGCGGCTCTCCCTCAGTACTGACCCTCCGACAGTGCGGCGCTCCATCAGCACTGACCCTCCGACAGTGCGGCTCTCCCTCAGTACTGACCCTCCGACAGTGCGGCGCTCCATCAGTACTGACCCTCCGACAGTGCGGCTCTCCCTCAGCACTGACCCTCCGACAGTGCGGCACTCCCTCAGTACTGACCCTCCGACAGTGCGGCGCTCCCTCAGCACTGACCCTCCGACAGTGCGGCTCTCCCTCAGTACTGACCCTCCGACAGTGCGGCTCTCCCTCAGTACTGACCCTCCGACAGTGCGGCTCTCCCTCAGTACTGACCCTCCGACAGTGCGGCGCTCCATCAGCACTGACCCTCCGACAGTGCGGCTCTCCCTCAGTACTGACCCTCCGACAGTGCGGCGCTCCATCAGTACTGACCCTCCGACAGTGCGGCTCTCCCTCAGTACTGACCCTCCGACAGTGCGGCGCTCCATCAGCACTGACCCTCCGACAGTGCGGCTCTCCCTCAGTACTGACCCTCTGACGGTGCGGCTCTCCCTCAGTACTGACCCTCCGACAGTGCGGCTCTCCCTCAGTACTGACCCTCCGACAGTGCGGCGCTCCATCAGCACTGACCCTCCGACAGTGCGGCTCTCCCTCAGTACTGACCCTCCGACAGTGCGGTGCTCCATCAGCACTGACCCTCCGACAGTGCGGCTCTCCCCTCAGTACTGACCCCTCCGACAGTGCGGCGCTCCATCAGCACTGACCCTCCGACAGTGCAGCGCACCCTCAGTACTGACCCTCCGACAGTATGAGTCTCCCAGCGTTGGAGGGTTGCATAAACACTGAATGGGGTGGGAGCAGCAGGAGCCGTGGGGAAGGGGGCAGACCTGAGTGGGGTGATAGGGTGGTGGAGAAGGATGGCAGATGGCTTGAGAGACCAGCCGGGGAGGGGATTAGGTTGAGCGACAATAGTGGGGATGTCCTGGTATTCTCATTGGGCTAGTACACCCCTGGGCTGGTAATTCCCAGGGGGGTCCCAGTTCAAATCCCACTGGGGGGGGGTGGAGAAATTCGAATTCAATCTGGAGTTAAAAAACCTGAGGAAATCATTGTCACTCCGAATCCATCTGGTTCACTTTAAGGAGGGACCTCTGCTCTCCTTACCCAGTCAGGTGTACACGTGATCCAGACCCACAGCCATGTAGTTGATTCTTAAGCGCCCCCCACCCCTGAACAAGGGCCAATAGGGGTGGTCGACCAACACTGGCCTCGCCACACCCGACGAACGAATTGAAAACAAGGTAACGTCCTTTATGATGCCTTGCTCCGTTAAAGGTGCTATATAAATGCAAGTCAGCGTTTCTGACAGTGGCAGGATTTCCGCACCCGCCCCCCCCCCCCCCCACCTTCCACCACTTTGCTGGCTCAGGGGGTCTCTGCAATCAGGGTAAACGCCGGTGGTCCCGGACTGCAGGACGATCCACTCCGGCCTGGATTCCTCAGAGGACGGACTCCGAACAGCGCCTCCGACGTTGCAACGAGACTTATCCGAGAAAGACCATCTTTCGTCCCAGCTTCACCCTCTGATGCAAAGGGGAGGACAAATCTGGAACTCTCTGTGGTGGGGGATTGGGGGGAGGGGTTTGGTGGGTGGGGGGAGGGGGTGGGTACGTTCAACAGTAAATTTCCAAACTGAGGCGGATCGATCTGTGACATAAAAAAACCGGGATAGGCCGGGAAAGCTGAGCTTGGCCTGCGGAGAGGGGATCTCAGAGTCGGCGCTCCGAATCCGTGCGGCTTCTCTCCGGAGTCGTCTCTATCCTGGGTGGACCCTTGTAGGGTCGGGGGGGGTGGGGGGGGTGGGGGTTAAGGGTCACGATACCCCAAGGGGAGGAGTTAAGAAGGAGATCGGCCGACATCTGTTGGCGTCTCGGTTCGAGACGCAGCTCATCTTGGGAATGGTGTCGGAGACACAAACCCTGTGGGATCCTGGGGCCTAGGAAGGACAGGCCTCAACCTTTCCCTCAGGCTGTTCCCCTCCCCCCCTCCCCACCCAGATGGTACGTTACTTGCTCCCACTCCGGCTCGATGGGCTCCGATGCCCGATCTGCAGGCTCTGCCTCACGCGGGGTGGGTGGCGCTGGGAGGGTTGGGTGGGTGGGTTGCTTGGGTGGTTTGCAAAGCCCCCCCCCCCCCTCCCACCACCTCAGCTCCGCCTCCACACGCTCCTGACGAAGGCTTTCAACACGTTTGGTGCCATCCTGGGTGAATCTCTTTAATTCATTTACAGAATGTGGCCATCACTGGCCGGGCCCAGCGTTTACTGCCCATCCCTAATTGCCCCCTTGAGAAGGTGGGGGGTGAGCTGCCTTCTTGAGCCGCTGCAGTCCCTGTGGTGTAGGTACACCCACCGTACTGTTAGGGAGGGAGTTCCAGGGTTTGGACCCAGCGATGATGAAGGAACGGCCGATATATTTCCAAGTCAGGACGGTGAGGGGCTCGGAGGGGAACTTCCAGGTGGTGGTGTTCCCCATGTGTCTGCTGCCCTTGTCCTTCTAGATGGTAGAGGTCGTGGGTTTGGAAGGTGCTGTCTAAGGAGCCTTGGTGAGTTGCTGCAGTGCATCTTGTAGATGGTACACACACTGCTGCTACTGTGCGTTGGTGGTGGAGGGAGTGAATGTTTGTGGATGGGGTGCCCATCAAGCGGGGCTGCTTTGTCCTGGATGGTGTCGAGCTTCTTGAGTGTTGTGGGAGCTGCACTCATCCAGGCAAGTGGGGAGTATTCCATCACACTCCTGACTTGTGCCTTGTAGATGGTGGACAGGCTTTGGGGAGTCAGGAGGTGAGTTACTCACTGCAGGATTCGCAGCCTCTGACCTGCTCTTGTAGCCACAGTATTTATATGGCTGGTCCAGTTCAGTTTCTGGTCAATGATAACCCCCAGGATGTTGATAGTGGGGGATTCAGTGATGGTAATGCCATTGAATGTCAAAGGGCAAATGGATAGATATTGCCTGGCACTTGTGTGGTGTGAATGTTACTCACCACTTGTCAACTTCTCCTTTCTGATTGGCCACAAGCCAGGACCACCCAGGAGTGGCTGGGGGTGTTTGACCCCTTCTGGAATGCTTCAAGGACGCCCCCAAAGCACCTCCACTGTCCTCCTGCTGGGCCCGAGCTCCCATGTGGAGTGAAGCAAAATACTGCAGCTGCCAGAAACCTGAGGTAAAAACAGAAAGTGCTGGGGTCGGGGGTAGAGGGGGCAACTCAGCAGGACTGGCAGAGTCTGGGGAGAGAGGGTCAGAGTTCACGGTTCTGGTCCATCGCAAACCCACAGCGCGAGGTTAGAAAAGTTAAATTGGGGACCATGAACTCCACCCCGTCATGTGGCAGAGAGCATCGGGAGGTCCAGTGTCCCAGAGTGGGGAGGCCGGTCTTCATTAACATATTTAAATCAGACCCCCCCCACTCCACATACGGGGAGCTGGGTTTACATTGGGGTTTGCCGCATGGATCTCCGAGGAGTCAGGAAACTCGCCAGCTGCCGGCTCCATAAGGCAGGAGCCTCTTTGCAGTCCTGCTGGTGGGTCAGGGAGACCCCCCCATCACTCCCCCCCATCCCTCCCCCATCACTCCCCCCATCCCTCCCCCCATCCCTCCCCCATCCCTCCCTCCATCACTCCCCCATCACTCCCTCCATCCCTCCCCCCATCGCTCCCTCCAGCGCTCCTCCCATCACTCCCTCCATCCCTCCCCCCATCCCTCCCCCCATCACTCCCCCATCTCTCGCCCCATCGCACCCTCATCCCTCCCCCCATCGCTCCC
>JANJGN010000036.1:5471980-5502498 GCA_026770705.1 Isurus oxyrinchus
GCCGACAATTTAGCCTCGATCGTCGCTGACCTTGGAACATCACATCCGGTCCCAGACCAGCCTGACGCTGGGGACGATCCTGCCAGAAACGCTCGCTGTGCTGACCCTCCGCAGAGTCAGTCCCGATGAAAGGTCAGCCACCCTGCATGTTGACTCCATTTCTCTCTCTCTCTCTCTCCACAGACGCTGCCTGAGCTGCTGAGTATTTCCAGCCTTTTCTGTTTTTAATCCCAGCCATCCTCCTCAGTGTTTAGCTTTTTGTGCAGCAAGGCGAGGTCAATTCCCTCACCTTCCAAATCGAAATGCTGTGTGTTCCAGTCCTGTTCCGGAGGCTCGGGCCCAGCAGCCAGACCAGGGAGCTGGATCGTTGGAGGCTGAGGGGAGGTTTGATGAGAGACGTAGGGTCGAGGACGAGGCGGGAGGGGAGACACAGATTTAAGACTTTGGGCAAGAGATACGGGGAGAGGGCGCGAGGGAGAACTTATTTTTATGCGGCGAGTATGAGCTGGAACGAACCCTGACACAGGGACTTGGTAGGGTCACTGCGCGGGGGAAGATTGGCCAAATGATGATCACCGTCACTGTTTAAAAATAAGGGGTCACCCGTTTAAAATGGGGATAAGGCAATGGTGAGTCTATGGAACTCTCTTCCTGAAAAGATGGTGGAAGCGGAGCCGTTGAATATTTTTAAGGCAGAATGGGATCGACTCTTGGTAAAACAGGAGGGGGTGGGGGGCGCGGGTGGGAGTGCGGAGATAGGGAGTCCATTTACTTCTAGGATGTAAGGGAGTTGGGGGGGGGGGTCAAGAACAGCCTTTCTACCTGGTTGCAAGGTTAACGTTAATTGCATGGGGAAGAGGGCACAGGAAGCCATTTTTGCCATCAGGTTACAGGCTTCCCTACAAGTCAATGGACATCACAGACAGACAGAGCAGCCATCGTGTGGTCGGGTTATCGGGGGTAGATGGGATGCAAATTCGAGGTTACTTTCAGGCCAGCCACGATTTTACTAAATGTTGGAGCAGGCTCGAGGGGGCCGAATGGCTCCTGCTCCCTACGTTGTCATCTCTCAGGCCTTGCCTTCTGCTAGCAATTGAGAAAAGGCAGCAGTTCAAAACGCAGAGTGCCAGCACTAGGCTGTCTGCAGCCCAGGCCGCTGTGAACGTTTGACACGCTCCGCTCACTCCACCTGCTCCCTCAGTGAGGCAGTGTGGAGGGGGCACCGGCGGCTTCTGTGGGAACCAGCTGCCTTACAAAGAGCCTCTTCTGCCTCTGGTTTATTTTCTTTGACCCCCCATCCCTCCTCCTCAGGCTCTGAGCCAACAAACAGCAGGCAGGGTAACAGACTGACCCCCGAGTCTACACCGTTCCGAATTCAAGACCATCCAATATTACAGCACAGGCCATTCGGTCCACTCCCTCCCTGCCACGGGCTGTCTCGGTGGCGAGTCCCTTCTCCTCACTCGCTCCATCGTGTCTGCGTTGGCTGCTTGAAAGAGCTACCTGATCAGTCCCCCCCCACCACCACCCCCTCCCCCTCCGTCTCTCCTCACAGCCCTGCCAATGTCTCCTTTTGAACCGTAGGCCCAATTGCCTTTTTCCACACTTACTGCCTCAGTCATTCATGAAGGTGTTCAATTCCTCTTCCGGTGCTGGTGCGAGGGCAGGGTCTGGCTCCTGGTAGTAACTACTGTAATAGTCCTGCAAAGAGAGGGCACACTTAGCAGCACAGTCAGCACACAAACAGATAACGGTTGCACTGATCACCACAGATAGAAAGAAGCCAGGTGTCCCTCCGCTATTCCAACGATGAGGTTTTAAAAGGTTACGAAGTTTTGGGACATAGGTTTAAATTTAGGATAAAGTGACTTGGGGGTGGGTGGGGTGGGGGGGGTGTGGTTTATGTGTCCGATAACAAGCCTGGGTGGTTTGATTGTCAGAAATCAAAAGAAGTCTTCGACTGTTTTACTAAGAAGAAGGTGTGAGATATTTATACTTGGAGTCAATGGCAGTAGCCACTGAGCATAAATGAATAGAGTCAGAGTCTCCCAAAGTCCCAGAAAGGTGTTGTTGGTACTGGGTTGTAAACAGTTGCGTTGTGAACTGTCTATTTACTTCCAGGATGTAAGGGAGTTGAAGGTCAAGAATAGCTCACCAGCGTTTCTACCTGGTTGCAAGGTTATGTTAATTGCATGGGGAAGTGGGCACAGGAAGCCATTTTTGCGATCGGGTTACAGGCTTCCCTACAATTCAACGGACATCACAGACAGGCAGAGCAGCCATCGTGTGGTCAGCAGAGAGAGAGAGAGAGAGAGGAGGTGCTTGATTTTGCGAGCTACCACACCAAGATGCTGGGGGCAGGGTACGGGAAGAGACAGTCTCTCATTGAAGAGACGCATCCCACAGCCAACTAAGGATTCTGAGAGATTCATCCTGACATAGCCAGAGGTGGGGGGGGGGGGGTGAGCGGATTCATTGGGACAGGCTCTGTGGCTGGCGGTGGATTTAGGAAACTTTCCAAAAACCAAAAGGAAACACCTGGAGGCGGTCACTCAGAGTTACTACTCAGGGAAACGCGAACCGATTGGAAGCTGGTTCCAACCGTGGACTGCTCGCTATAAGGACTGTCATTCCTTGGAATGCGTGATGGGTGCGAAGTATAAAAGGGGAACGTTCCTCTTTGTAGTTGCCCCCAAAAGAAAATAGTGCTTAGTCAATAGTGCTTTTAGCCACTTGTTACAGAAAAAGTTTCACGCTTCATTCCTTCAGCTAGTAAATTCAAAAAGTGATCGCTCACTACAGAGAATGTAACCCTGTCTATAACTTCAGCTCGCCTTCCCCGAAGACACCAGCTACTGGCGTA
This sequence comes from Isurus oxyrinchus, assembly GCA_026770705.1. Lineage (NCBI taxonomy): Eukaryota > Metazoa > Chordata > Chondrichthyes > Lamniformes > Lamnidae > Isurus > Isurus oxyrinchus. The sequence continues at coordinate 5,474,844 of JANJGN010000036.1, forward strand.
CAGCAGGGGCAAGCACCTTTGACCTCCGCGGAGCGACCGCTGCTTCCCCGGGGTGTCAGGGGTGCTTCTTGTCCGAGAGCAGGCACTCGTGCCACGGTCGCCCGTGAACTCGCCAGCTGAGGGTCACTGGAGAGCGATGGGAGGGGGCGGCAATGCTGGCTAAAGGTGCAGGTTAGTTACGGCACTCCTACTGTGGGTCAAACAATCAATTATTGGGCAAATGGTGTGCGGAGGACGGGGGGGGGGACGGGAGAGAGAAGCAGAGGCGATTGTGTCCTGGTAAACAGACAGGTTTCACTCAGTTTGTCGTGGGTCAATTTTGAAGGAAGAGGGAGGGCACGGTCAAACACCCCAAGCTGGTACCGAAGCTAGGGTTCGGCCGTCCAGAGCCAGTTTAGACAGCGCAGGGGGACTGGGTCTCTGAATCAATGCTCCGCCCTGGCGTCGGTGAAATGAGTTAACCATGGGCGAGTATGGCAGCTCACGCTCGCCTCCGAGGGTTCGAGTCCCGCCCAGGAGCCTTGAGCACAAGAATTCAACCAGTGCTGGGGGAGTGGGGTGGGGGGGGGGGGGGAGGGTGCCGCACTGTCAGAGGTGCCGTCTTTTGGGTGAGGCATTAAAACTGAGGCCCCATCTGCCCCCCTCAGGTGGGTTGACAGCTACTATCGGAAGAAGAGTGGGAGGGTGGTGGGGGGGTGGGGTGATGGTGGTGGTTTTGAGAGTGGGGTGGGGGGGGGGGGGGGGGGTGGTGCGGCGATGGTGGGTAGAGTTCTCCCTAGAATCCTGGGGCCCAATATTTATCCATCCGCCAACATGACTAGAACAGATGATCTGGGTCGTTATCATATCGATTTTGTGGAATATCGCTGTGAATATCCTACATTACAACAGTGACCACACTTCAAACAAAAAGGAGAACTCCGTTGGCTGTGAAGCACCTTGGACATCCTGAGGTGGAGAAAGGCGCCACAGAAATGCAAGTCTGTCTCATTTGAATGCCCTGCGCCTACGATGTTGCTAACAACGAGGTCAGGGGGCACTTGGCGATGGCGAATAAGGGCCCGGGAGTCTGGCGCGGGGTCGCGTGGGTCGTACTGGAACAGGAGGAGTGGGCCACTCGGCCCGTCGAACTCGCTCCGCCATTCCAACCAGATGGCGGCCGATCTCCCACCTCGACGCCAATTTCCCCCGCGCTATCCCCACGTCCCTAATATCTAGAACTCGATCCCTGTCCTGGACATACTCGGATGACGGGGCCTCCCCAGCCCTCCGGGGTAGAGAATTCCAAAGATTCACCAGCCCCACTCCCGCCCCCCTGCAAGGGAAGAAATTCCTCATCTCGGTCCAAGATGGCCGACCTCTTGTGCGGTGTTCCCTGGCTCTGGAACGCCGTCGCCGCCACCCCCCTCCTGCAGGCCGGGGAGGGGGGCGGGGGGGGGGGGGGGGGGGACATCCTTCCTGCATCTCCCCTGCTGATGTCCTGTAGGAATTCCGTCTGCTTCAACGAGATCACCTCTCATTCTTCTAGACCTCCAGAGGCCCAGTCCCATCGGCTGCTGGGCTCACCTGGGGCAGCGACTGAGAAGCTACAAGCGTCAATAGCCCCCCCTACCCGGGCTAGGAGGGGCATCGTTACTGTCCGAGACCACCCCCCCACCCCCCTCCCCCTCCCCGGGTGGGTGGGCTTCCAGTTGAGAACGGAAAGCTTACATTCAACTAGCGCCTTTCACAAGCCTCACCAGGTCCTTGAGCCACTGCAAGAACTCCGGCTCAGGTGGCGAAAAATCAGCCGGCATCACTATCCCCACCCCCCCTACCCCACAACACCCCCCCTCCACCCAACCCCCTACCCCACAACACACCCCCCCCCCCCCCACCGCACCCCCCCCCCACAAATCGCTGTGCAGCGATCCCAGCCGGGAAGACCTCCCTCAGCCGGGATTGCGAGCTCAAAGCGCCTGGAGTGGGGGTCCGAACCCCCGGCCTCCTGACTCCCGAGAGGGGGAAGAGAGGAACAACACCCCCCTGAGCGCCCTCCCCATCCCTGGGCTGGTAATAACTGCGTCGATGAGATTTCTCCGCGAGGTGCGCCAGGGCGGCTCATGCTGCACGGTCCAGCGGCCGGAGGAGAACATAAAAGCTCGTCGCGAAAGGGCGGGGCGGTTTTTCCAACAGCGGACGGGTCAGTTGAGAAATAGAGCACCACCTGTCCGCACCCTGTCACTGAGGTACCAGTCCGGGCAGCTGCGGATCAGATGGGGTAGACGGTGGCTCAGTGGTAATGTCGCTAGACTAGTAACCCAGAGGCCCAGGTTAACGTCCTGGGACCCAGGTTCAAATCCCACCCCGGCCGCTGGTGGAATTTAAATCCGATGAATAAATCTGGGAATATAAAGCGAGTCTCAGTGACGGTGACCATCATCGATTGTCATAAAAACCCCACCTGGGTCACTAATGCCCCCTTTAGGGAGGGAAATCTGCCCCCCTTACCTGGTCTGGCCTACACGTGACTCCAGACCCCCACAGCCCACGTGGTCGACTCTTAAACTGAACCCCTCCCCACCCCGCCCCCCCCCCCCCGACCCCTGAAATGACCGAGCAGACCCTCAGGGCTCAAAGGGCAATTAGGAACGGGTAACAAGGGCTGGTCTCACCCACACCCCCGTGAAAGAATAAATAAAAGAGATAGCGGGCATCAGCGATATGTCACGGGCCTTGTGCCAGTGACTGCGCCAGTGAACCGAGCAGGGCTTGAGACATGGCCACTGTTCTCAGGATGGCCATTGCCCCTTTCCTATTTCAGCACCTACTGGTACACATGCTCCCTTACCCTTAGGCAACCCCCCCTTCCAAATACAAACTAACAGCCCTTCTGCACCACCCGACCAGGGGCTGTGCAGCAGTCGACTGTCCTGAACAGAAGGGGTGAACCGTTCCGGCACTGCCAAAGGCCATTCGTCCCACTTTGCAGCTCTTGGTCTGTGACCCTGTGGGTCACCGTACTCCGAGGGCACTTACACTACGGGGCTTTCTGCCTCTATCCCCCTTTCGAGGGGGTGAGGTCCAGGCCCTTCACCACCCGCTGGGTGACACAGAAATGACTCAACTCCCGTCTAACCCTTCTATCGCTTACTGTGCCCTGGTTACACACTTCTCCGCTCAGGGAGGGCCCTCCCTATCCACTCCATCGGTGGCTGGGGGGGGGGGGGGGGGTCCCCTCATAATTGTATACGCTGTGATTCAAACTCCCCTCAGCCTCCTGAGTCTAAAATTCTTCAATCCAGGCAACTCCCGACTCGAATCTCCTCTGTCTCCCCACCCCCCCACCTCTTGGGAGATCACTTCCTTCCTGTAACTACGCAGCGCTCCCAGCTGTGGAGCAGCTCGGGTTTTTACACGGTCCCCACACAGCCTCCCAGCTCTTGTACGCTAGGGGGTTCAGCCAACGAGGAAAGCATCCTGTTTCCCCTTCCTCACTTCCGTCTCCAGCTGCCTGCGGGGATCTGTGGAACGTGCGCTCCAAGGTCCCTCTGTTCCTCTATCCCTCTCAGCATTGCTGTCCGTTCCCTTCCCTTGCTGGCCCTGCCCCAAACGCAGGGCCTCTTGCTTCTCCCGCCTGGAATTCCATTTCCCACCGCTCCATCCACCTCCCCGGCCCATCGAGGTCTTCCTGCAGCTTCCAGCTAAGGTCCCCGCTACCAACCCTCGCCTCGCCTGCCCACATCTTCACCCGGAGGGGGGTCTTGCTCGAAATCCCCGACACATTCCACAAAGAGCGAGCGGCGCAAGGGCTGAGACCCCAGTGGGGGGCAAAGACGTCCTTCCCCAGAGGGAGCGGGCGGGAAAGTGGAGTCGAAGCCCCACCCCCCACCCCACCTCAGATCAGCCATAATCGTGTTGAATGGCGGAGCAGGCTCGATGGGCCGAATGGTCTACTCCTGCCCCTAATTCTTATGTTCTTTAGGGAGGAACATGGGAACAGGAAGGCCATTCAGCCCCTCAATGCTGTCCGGCCATTCAATCAGATCACAACCGATCTGTAACTCCATCTACCCACCGTGGTTGCATTACCCTTAACCCCCCCCCCTTACCCAATTAAAATCTATCCACCTCCATTTTGCCATTTCCAATTGACCCTCCCAGCCAGGACAGATGTTTGGGTGGGGGGGGGGGGGAGTTCCAGATTTCCACGCCCCTGTCTGTGAAGAAGTGCTTCTTGACATCACCACTGCATGACCTGGCTCGAATGTTAAGGTCCTGCCCTTTGTTCTGGACTCTCCCCCCCCACCACCACCACCAGTGGAAACAGCGAGCTCCCACAAACAGCCATTTATTAATGACCCAGATTAACTGTTTTTAGTGATGTCGATTGAAGGATAAATATGGACCCCTGGACACCAGGGAGGACTCCCCCCACCAGCTCCTCTTCCAGTAGTGGCTGTGGAATCTTTTACACCCACCAGAGGGAGCTTGGCTAATATCACACCCGAAACATAGCCTCTCCTACACTGCAGCTCTCCATCAGTACTGACCCCCCGACAGTGCTGCACTCCCTCAGTACTGACCCTCCAACCCTCCGACAGTGCTGCACTCCCTCAGTACTGACCCTCCGACAGTGCGGCACTCCCTCAGTACTGACCCTCCCACAGTGCGGGGCTCCCTCAGTACTGACCCCTCCGACAGTGCTGCACTCCCTCAGTACTGACCCTCCGACAGTGCGGCACTCCCTCAGTACTGACCCTCCCACAGTGCGGGGCTCCCTCAGTACTGACCCTCCGTCAGTGCTGCACTCCCTCAGCGCTGACCCTCCGACAGTGCGGCACTCCCTCAGCGCTGACCCTCCGACAGTGCGGCACTCCCTCAGCGCTGACCCTCCGACAGTGCGGCACTCCCTCAGCGCTGACCCTCCGACAGTGCGGCACTCCCTCAGCGCTGACCCTCCGACAGTGCGGCGCTCCCTCAGTACTGACCCTCCGACAGTGCGGCGCTCCCTCAGTGCTGACCCTCTGACAGTGCGGCGCTCCCTCAGTACTGACCCTCCGACAGTGCGGCGCTCCCTCAGTACTGACCCTCTGACAGTGCAGCACTCCCTCAGTACTGACCCTCCGACAGTGCAGCACTCCCTCAGTACTGACCCTCTGACAGTGCGGCACTCCCTCAGTTCTGACCCTCCGACAGTGCGGTGCTCCCTCAGTACTGACCCTCCGACAGTGTGGCACTCCTCAGTACTGACCCTCCGACAGGGCAGCACTCCCTCAGTACTGACCCTCCGACAGTGCTGCACTCCCTCAGTACTGACCCTCTGACAGGGCAGCACTCCCTCAGTACTGACCCTCCGACAGTGCTGCACTCCTCAGTACTGACGCTCCGACAGTGCAGCACTCCCTCAGTACTGACCCTCCGACAGTGCGGCTCTCCCTCAGCGCTGACCCTCCGACAGTGCGGCACTCCCTCAGTGCCGCACCTCCGAGAACTGGCACTGGGAGCATCGGCATGGATTATGGGGCTCCAGTCTCCGGAGTGGGGACTTGACAGAGGGCGACTGCGCCACGTACGGACTCTGTACGTTTACCGAGGTGTCACCCGGTGAAGTTGAGAGTGGAAAGGCACGGACAGAGAGCGCAAGCCGGCACTGACCTGGTAATACTCGCTCTGCTCCGTCCCCTGTGCGTTGTAGTCCACGTACTGATTGCCGAACTCGGGCCCAGGGTTGGTGGGGGAGCCGCTGGCCGCTGGGAAGCCGCCCGTCGCTGGCCGAGGGGGCGCTCCTGTTGAACTCCAGGGGGGCGTCGGCGGGGTTCAGGGGATCCGGGGGGGCCTCGCCCCCCTCGCCGGGGAGGCCGGGGGCCGGGGGCGGGCACCTGGGGGAGGGCGGGCAGCGGGCTCTCCCCGGCGAAGGCGGGAGTCCTGGCGCCGGGCGGCGGCGGCGGCTGCTCCGGGTCGGAGAGCGAGAAGAAGCTGACCTCCTCGCCCGGGGCCTCCTCGTTCATGATGTGCTTGGCCAGCTGCTTGGCGGCGTTCTTGGAGGCGGCCTTGATGGCCGACGGCGAGGGGGTGGTCATGACGGTGGCTCGCTGGGCCGCTCTGGGCTGGCCGGACCCTCTACCGGCCGTCTTCTTGGTGAAGGAGTAGGGCAGCAGCGGACGGTTGGTCTCCTTCAGAGTCAGGTTCCTGGGCTGCGGAAGCAGGGCGGACAGGCCAGTACCAGAGCCTGCACTCTAACAAAACATAAGCAAAGAGAGAGGGGGGGAGTCAAACATGGACCTCAACACAAGCAAAGAGGTGGGGGGGGGAAGGAGTGAAACACGGACCTCAACACAAGCAGGGAGAGAGGGAAGGAGTCAAAAACGGACCTTGACACAAGCAGAGAGAGAGGGAAGGAGTGAAACACGGACCTCAACGCAAGCAGAGAGAGGGGGAAGGGGGTGAAACAAGGACTTTGACACAAGCAGAGGGGGGTGGGGGGAGGGGGGGGAGGAGTGAAACACGGACCTCGACCAGAAACGGCAGGAACACACGGGTACAAATACCAGCAGCGTAGGTGGGGAGGAGGGAGGCGCGTCTCGCTGGGTCATCGACAAAAGGACTAAATTAAAATCAGGCCTGAAGTAAAGAGCAGCCCCTTAAAGGGAAATTGCAAATACAACACTGAACGGAGGCTCGCAAACATTCAATCGGAATGTGATGGGGGTGGGGGGGGGGTGGGGGTCGATAAAGCACCCCCAGCCCCCGGCGGTGCCCACCCAGCACAGGGAGGTCTCGAACAGCGCCGGTGGACACCCGCCCTCCCCCTCGCCAGGGACACCGCCCCCCCCACCCCCCCCCCCACTCTCCAGGGACACCCACCCCCTCCCCCCTACCCCTCTCCAGGGACACCCGCCCCCTCCCCCCCCCACCCCCTCTCCAGGGACACCCGGCCGTCCACTCAGCCGCGGAAGAGGAGCTGCCAGTTTGGTCGGGCGAGACCCCTCGATGGCCAGGCCCGGGTAGCGGGTTCACGAGGGGCTTCCTCTTCCCTCCCCGCCCCGGCTGGTATAGCGGTACCACCGCTGAACGAGCAATCCAGAGGCTCCGCTTAACGCCCTGGGGGACACGGCCTCACCTCCCACCCACCCCGGCAGCTGGCGGAATATAAAGCGAGTCCCAGTCGCGGTGACCAAGGCCACCAGCCATCCAGCTCACTGATGTCCTTTAAGGGGAGGGGTCCGGACTACACGTGACTCCAGGCCCACGGTGAGGTGGTCGACGCTCAACTGCCCCCTGAATGTGGCCGGGAGAGACACAGTCCGAGGGGCAATTAGGGATGGGCAAGAAATACTGGCCTTGCCAACCATGACCATGCCCCGTGAAAGAATAAAGATAACTACCAAAGATGACAACATTTACACTAACCCTCTACACCTCTCTGATTCAATGAGAAGCTTGATAATAAAGAGTAGCTCAGGCCCTTTTGAAAAGGGAACTAAAAGACTAATTACAACTTGAAAGGAAACTCAATTATTCAAATTAAGACGATGCCCCACCCACCCAGACACCCCTGGGCCCACCGGTCTCCAAAGTCCCAAGCCTTCCGGTGGGTACCACCCGCTACCCGCTGCCCAAGCCTGCTGGGGGGGGGGGGGGGGGGGGGGGGGGCTACCCTCGGGCCAGGCCCAGTCCCAGGAAGAGGTGACCCAGTCCGCCCGCCCCTCTCCCCGCCGGGTGGCCACAGATCAGGGAGGGCGGGACTGGAGCGAAGACAGGAATTCAGCAGCAGCCCCTTCAGGCGACGGGAGAGGGGCCATAACCTCGTGATGCATCCTACACCGACGCGAAACGGGGGTCTCCTCCCGGCCGCAGAAACTACAGGCGGCCAAGGGTCCATCGGCTTAACTGCCGCTCTCGCGCGACTGCCTCACACCACGTCAAATCCCTGATCATTAAACCTTGTAAACCATCCTTTAACGTTTACCGTGTTCACTGTATTCATCGGGAATTTTGGCTGCTATCGATAGGAGCAGGAAGACTGTGATTGTTGGGTTAGGAGCTGCAAGCTTGTCATGTGCAACTCTGCAAATAAATACTAAAGCCAAGCGTGTAAATATTGGCTCCAGTTCCATCCTTCAACTGGCTTTCTGGAATAGAACGTGGTCGCAGAGGATGAGAGGCGAAGATCGGGAGCTAAAAATGGATTTTAAGCTCTCATCCTCACAGCCATCGTGGAAAATGAAAAGACAGAAAGTGTAAGCCATCGGGGTACGATTAACCTCAGATGTCCCCGCGGTCTGAACCATGTGACCAGTGGAAGGCGGCACTGGGTGAGAGAACGCTGGTTATATTCCGGGTAAAGAGGAACCCAGGTATAGCCTTGGCGTTATCGCCTCCTGAGAGATGTAAGAGCCGAAGTAAAGGATTTTGTGAATTGGATACCAATGAAGGATTGTACCTATTAAGGTTCTTGGGTGAAATTTACTAGAAAAATCGATCTGTTAAATCTGAGGCATGGCCTGATGTGGATAGATTTTGGCAAACAGATGGCCATTCCATGGGAGAATTATATCACGGACTTAAACAGATTGTGTACAAGTTCGACAATTCAACCTGGGGATTGCAGGATTGCTGCCAGCGTTTAAAATGCTAAGTCGTCTCTGCTATGGACAGGCTCCTGGTGCTCAGTCCTCGGAGAGGGAAACCCTTGTAGCATCCCCATTGAGAGAAACCTGGGAAAGCAGTCATTTCCTTTAGCCTCTCGGGAAACGACGGGGCGTTCCGGGGTGATACGCAGACTGAATGAGCCATTGAGCGCCAGATTTCGCAAGAGGCGCACTCGAAGCGAGCGTTAATTCAATGGAAGGATTCAAGACGGAGAAAGCACCTTTAGCAGATCCGGCTATTGCAGCAGACGGCAGACAATAATTGGCCAATGAGTCCCAGCAATGCCCATGGATCAGTCAGTAGGTGCTTGAGGTGCGATTCCAAGTATCATGAAGCGGTGAACTGCTCGAAGCAAACAGGCAAACATGTAGCAGACTCCTTTAACTGTGCAGTACTGGCTAGAGCTCGTACTTCCAACATGTGGAGCAAGGTGCTTTGAAGAGAGACTGGGTGATAGGGACATTGGAGTGGATTCTCCCTTTTGCCATGTATTCACGATGTGCGCGCCACATTCCTACAGGGAGGAGTGTTCCTGAAGGCACAGAGCAATTGTGGAACTTGATTGATCACTCAAACCGGTTGTGCACTCAGACTAGGTCAGGTGCTATCTTTGATGTATTGGCCTTACACACTATGCGGAATACCCGAAAAGGATATTTTAAGGGCAAATAAAACATTATGTAAGTTAAAATCTGGATAAACGAGTAGTTAGGCGGCCCAAAGAACATGAAACCAGTCAGTTTTAGCGATGCTTCACATGTTAATCTTCCCAAAGGGCATTCCAGGTACAGCTGGGTTCATAATATCCCGCATGGAAATACTGTCCTTCAGCTTGGGAAACTGAAAAGGGCAGTTAATAATACTTTAGCTGCTGAAACACCGGCTGTTGCAGAGGTAGCGATTATGGGATTCTACTTATCAGATATCTTAAGCGAGATTCTGTGAAACGGGTGTACTGAAGCTAGCACAGCCGTTGGATGTTACGCCCCATAATCATTCATTGTGCTATAATGCACACGCACTGCAAAAAGCGTGAGGGGGGAAAACCAAATGTAGATTAAAGCCAAATTCTGCGGAAGCTGGAAATCTGAGACAAAGACAAAAATAGCTGGAAAAACTCAGCGGGTCTGACAGCCCTGTGGAGGGGAAGACAGGGCTAACGTTTCGAGTCCAGATGGCTCTCCTTCAGAGCAAGCTCTCTGTCTTCCTTCCCACAGGTGCTGTCAGACACAGATGCTGAGCTTTCCCAGCAATTTTTGTCTCAAACGCGGATGAACCTTGCTGGCTTGAAACAAACGCTGGAGAGAAAGGAAACCTCTCGTTTTGAAAGGGTAAACGCAAGCCATCAAACAATCCGATTGTTCTACAAACAGAAATGCTCGTGTAAAAACCAGTCCAGAGTCCCAGAGGAGAGGGCGCCTTGCAATGTAAAATTTTGCACGGAATATGGAGGATTTTTATTTAACTTGTTTTAAAATTTTAATTGCGCATATTAACTTTAATTTTCAATAGAAGGGAGTCCGCACATTATATATTAATTCTGTATGAATTGCGTGCAGGTGGTGGAAATTAACAGGGATTCACTTGTGCCCCGAGGAACAGACTGAAATGGTGGTTGGTGGGTCAGGAGGTGCATGCTTGTAAAGTGCGTCTCTGCAAGTAAATGCTTACGAAAGTGTGCAAAGATGGGCTCCAGTTCTATCCTTCATCACCTGACTTTCTGGGTTCTAACAGTCAGCAACAAACTCGATTTTTTTTTGTTTTACAAAAATGTCATGTCCGGCCTGTTCAACGTGCAGTAGAACGTGCCTGGGTGCGTGCTATCTTAAAAGTGGAGCAGACTGTGCATGGCCATGCACAGCTTAAGAGGGAAGATTGCTGGTTAGGCCCCAGCTGCAGTAGCATCCAGTTCCAGGCCGCACACTTTTTCGGAAGGACATCAAGGCCTTGGAGAGGGTGCAGAGGAGATTTACCCAGAACGCTGCCAGTTATGAAAGACTTCAGCTCATCTGGAGAGGCTGGGAGTGTTCTCCTTAGAATGCAAAAGGTTAAGGGGGAGATTGAATCGAGGCATTCAAAATCAGGAAGGGGGTCTGGAGAAACTGTATCCACTGGGCAGGAGGGTCGGTAACGAGAGGGGACACAGATTGAAAACAATCGGGAAGAGAACCAGAGGGGGAGAGGAGGAATAGAACGTAGCCATTGTAAGTTTGCTGAACCCTGGATACCTCTGTCTGCAATAGGTCTTTTGATGTCAACGTTTAGGGGTTCAGTCTACAAGTAATTGGAGAGCTGACGTGTGGGTGAGCATAGCGCAGTCCAGGAGGAACAAGTGACCTGGGATGTGTGAATCGCACCACTCTCCCACCGCTGGAGGGGGGGGTGACCCTCACCTCGTGGCTGGATCTGCTGTAGACGCACCGATAAAGACAAGTCCAGAACACCACCTTCTCGGTTAATGGTGAACTCAGATGGACCTTCGGTCTAGAGGCTCCCCAAATTCCCCATTCGTAAAACCGGACTGGGTTTGACAAGCGCACACTATTCTGGATCCTTTGACTGATGATTTTCAGGTGGGATTTTCAGCATCTCCTACATCTCAGAGAGTGACAAAGCCTGCTGGGACCCCCCGCGCACCCCCCCCCCCCCTCTCACCTGGTGCCCGCAAGCACTCACCTGGCTTGTCCTCTTCTGAACGGGCTCCTCATCGTCAGAGTCCGACTGAAATATAAAAAGGGTTCAGAGTCAAAGGCCTAGCCCCAGGTCAGCATCAGCATCAAAATAAAACTCCGCCATAACATTCACACTGGGCGGACAGCACAGAAACAGGCCATTCGGGCCCCTCGTGGCTTTCCTGCTCCACCCGAGACCCGCTCACCCCCCACCTCAGCAACATATCCTTCTATTCCTCTCTCCCTCGTGTGTTTATCCAGCTTCCCCCACCACCCCCCCAACCATCTCTGTGATTCACCTCGACCTCTCCCCGTGGGAGCGAGTCCCACATTCTCCCCGTGGCAGCGAGTCCCACATTCTCCCCGTGGGAGCGAGTCCCACATTCTCCCCACTCCCCGTGGGAGCGAGTCCCACATTCTCCCACTCCCCGTGGGAGCGAGTCCCACATTCTCCCCACTCCCCGTGGGAGCGAGTCCACATTCTCCCCGTGGGAGCGAGTCCCACATTCTCCCCCGTGGGAGCGAGGTCCCACATTCTCCCCACTCCCCGTGGGAGCGAGTCCCACATTCTTCCCGCGGGAGCGAGTCCCACATTCTCCCCGCGGGAGCGAGTCCCACATTCTCCCCGTGGGAGCGAGTCCCACATTCTCCCCGTGGGAGCGAGTCCCACATTCTCCCCGTGGGAGCGAGTCCCACATTCTCCCCGCTCCCCGTGGGAGCGAGTCCCACATTCTCCCCGTGGGAGCGAGTCCCACATTCTCCCCGTGGGAGCGAGTCCCACATTCTCCCCACTCCCCGTGGGAGCGAGTCCCACATTCTCCCCACTCCCTGTGGGAGCGAGTCCCACATTCTCCCGCTCCCCCGTGGGAGCGAGTCCCACACCACATTCTCCCCGCTCCCCGTGGGAGCGAGTCCCACATTCTCCCCACTCCCCGTGGGAGCGAGTCCCACATTCTCCCCGTGGGAGCGAGTCCCACATTCTCCCCGTGGGAGCGAGTCCCACATTCTCCCCGTGGGAGCGAGTCCCACATTCTCCCCGTGGGAGCGAGTCCACATTCTCCCCGTGGGAGCGAGTCCCACATTCTCCCCGTGGGAGCGAGTCCTGCACTCTCCCTGCTCTCTGGGTGAAGGTGGAAACAATCAGTGACCCGCCAGTGGACAGTGCATCACAGAGGCTGCGAGCAGAATGGACACAGCGTTACCCTGTGCCTCAGTGAATCTCTCTCTCGCTCGCCGCCCAGTCAGGGGGATGTGGGTTCCAGCCCCCACTCCAGAGACACTGTCCTCCAACGGCCCCCCCCCCCCCGCCACTCACTCTCCCCCTGGCCCCCACCCCCGCACTCACTCTCTCCCTCCCCGGCCCCTCCTACCCCCACCCCATGCTCGCTGGCCCCTCCTCCCCCCTACTCGCTGGCCCCCTCCTCCCCCCCTACTCGCTGGCCCCTCCTCCCCCTACTCGCTGGCCCCTCCTCCCCCTACTCGCTGGCCCCTCCTCCCCCTACTCGCTGGCCCCTCCTCCCCCTACTGGCTGGACCCTCCTCCCCCTACTGGCTGGACCCTCCTCCCCCTACTGGCTGGCCCCCTCCTCCCCCTACTCGCTGGCCCCTCCTCCCCCTACTCGCTGGCCCCTCCTCCCCCCTACTCGCTGGCCCCTCCTCCCCCTACTCGCTGGCCCCTCCTCCCCCCCTACTCGCTGGCCCTCCTCCCCCTACTCGCTGGCCCCTCCTCCCCTACTCGCTGGCCCCTCCTCCCCCTACTCGCTGGCCCCTCCTCCCCCTACTCGCTGGCCCCTCCTCCCCCTACTCGGCTGGCCCCTCCTCCCCCTACTCGCTGGCCCCTCCTCCCCCTACTCGCTGGCCCCCTCCTCCCCCCTACTCGCTGGCCCCTCCTCCCCCTACTCGCTGGCCCCCTCCTCCCCCTACTCGTTGGCCCCTCCTCCTCCTGCTCGTTGGCCCCTCCTCCTCCCCCCACACACTCGGTGGCCCCTCCTCCCTCCCCCCACACACTCGGTGGCCCCTCCTCCCTCCCCCACACACTCGGTGGCCCCTCCTCCCACCCACACACTCGGTGGCCCCTCCTTCCTCCCCCCCACACTCGGTGGCCCCCTCCTCCTCCCCCCCACACACTCGGTGGCCCCTCCTCCCCCCCCACAAACTCGGTGGCCCCTCTCCCCCCCCACACTCGGTGGCCCCTCCTCCTCCTCCCCCCACACACTCGGTGGCTCCTCCTCCCCCCCCACAAACTCGGTGGCCCCTCTTCCCCCCCACACTCGGTGGCCCCTCCTCCTCCCCCCCCACACACTCGGTGGCCCCTCCTCCCCCCCCACACACTCGGTGGCCCCTCCTCCCCCCCCACACACTCAGTGGCCCCTCCTCCCTCCCCCACACACTGGGTGGCCCCTCCTCCTCCCCCCCACACACTCGGTGGCCCCCTCCCCCCCCCACACACTCGGTGGCCCCTCCCCCCCACACACTCGGTGGCCCCTCCTCCCCCCCCCCACACACTCGGTGGCCCCTCCTCCCCCCCCACACACTCGGTGGCCCCTCCTCCCCCCCCCCCACACACTCGGTGGCCCCTCCTCCCCCCCCCACACACTCGGTGGCCCCTCCTCCCCCCCCACACACACGGTGGCCCCTCCTCCCCCCCCCCACACACTCGGTGGCCCCTCCCCCCCACTCTCTCCCTCCACGGCCCCTCCCCCCCCACTGTCTCTCTCTCTCTCTCTCTACGCGCCCCCCCTCCCCCCGGCCCCCACCTGGAGCTCGGGCACTCGGATCTGAACCGGTTCGTTTCCGCCGCTCCTCTTCTTGCGCGGGCCCCGGCCAGGCTCAGGGCCAAGGCTCCGGCTTGTTGCGGCCTCCTCCGGGCTGCTCCGGCTTGTTGCGGCCTCCTCCGGGCTGGTGTCTCGCCGCTCGCGCTCTCGCCCTCCCCCTCACTCTCTCCTCCTTCACTCCCGCTGCTGCTGCCGTAAGCCACCAGCGACATGGCGGCGGCTCCGGCTCCGGGAGTCAAGCGGAGGGGGAGGGGGGGGTAAACCCCGCGAGAACTGAGGGCCCGAGAACACCGCGGCCGGCTGGGAAATGTAGTCCCCCCGTGTGCCGTGAGCTGAGGCTGCCGGGATACCGGAGGGCCCTCCGCCCGCCGTTTGCTGGGATACCGGAGGTCCCCGCCTCCCCGGGCATCCTGGGAGTTGTAGTTCAGGCTGCTGTTCTTCCGCAGCCTGACTGGGATTCCGGCGCATCCTGGGATACCGGAGGACCAGCTCTCCCGCATGCGCCCTAGCAGATGACCGGGAGTCCGGTGCATGCTGGGATGTCGGTGTGTGTTCTTGGCCCACAACGGAAAAACCCATAAACCTTGTCCGATCTGCTCTCTTATTTGCCTGAAAATGGAGCTCCACCATCGCAGCTGCCAGTGTTGCTGATTTTTACTGGGATCTGATAATGCTGAACTGTTTCTTCTTTCGGAGAGAGTGCATGCTGGGAAACTGGAGGACTGTGCCCGCAATGGATGATGGGAAACTGGAGGTGTTTGCTCCCAGTAGACGACGGGATACTGGAGGAGTGTGCTCTAAGTGCATGCTGGGATGCTGGAGGTTTGAGGTTAGGGGTTAGGTTAAGGTTTGGGGATTGGGTTAGGGATTGGGGATTGGATTTGGGGTTAGGGATTGGGTTTGAGGTTAGGGATTGGGTTTGGGGTTAGGGATTGGGTTTGGGGTTAGGGATTGGGTTTGGGGTTAGGGATTGGGTTTGGGGTTAGGGATTGGGTTTGGGGTTAGGGATTGGGTTTGGGGTTAGGGATTGGGTTTGGGGTTAGGGATTGGGTTTGGGGTTAGGGATTGGGTTTGGGGTTAGGGATTGGGTTAGGGATTGGGGATTGGATTTGGGGTTAGGGATTGGGTTTGAGGTTGGGGTTGGGTTGGGGATTGGGTTAGGGATTGGGGATTGGATTTGGGGTTAGGGATTGGGTTTGAGGTTAGGGATTGGGTTTGGGGTTAGGGATTGGGTTAGGGTTGGAATTGGGTTTGGGGTTAGGGATTGGGTTTGAGGTTAGGGATTGGGTTTGGGGTTAGGGAGGGATTGGGTTTGGGGTTAGGGGTTGGGTTTGGGGTTAGGGATTGGGTTTGAGGTTAGGGATTGGGTTTGGGGTTAGGGATTGGGTTTGGGGTTAGGGATTGGGGATTGGATTTGGGGTTAGGGATTGGGGGTTGGGTTTGGGGTTAGGGTTGGGGTTAGAGATTGGGTTTGGGGTTAGGGATTGGGGATTGGATTTGGGGTTAGGGATTGGGGGTTGGGTTTGGGGTTAGGGTTGGGGTTAGAGATTGGGTTTGGGGTTAGGGATTGGGGGTTGGGTTTGGGGTTAGGGTTGGGGTTAGAGATTGGGTTTGGGGTTAGGGATTGGGGGTTGGGTTTGGGGTTAGGGTTGGGGTTAGAGATTGGATTTGGGGTTAGGGATTGGGGGTTGGGTTTGGGGTTAGGGTTGGGGTTAGAGATTGGGTTTGGGGTTAGGGATTGGGGATTGGATTTGGGGTTAGGGATTGGGGGTTGGGTTTGGGGTTAGGGTTGGGGTTAGAGATTGGGTTTGGGGTTAGGGATTGGGGGTTGGGTTTGGGGTTAGGGTTGGGGTTAGAGATTGGGTTTGGGGTTAGGGTTGAGGATTGCGGTTAGGGATTGGGTTTGGGGTTAGTGATTGGGTTAGGGTTGGGGAATTGGGTTTGGGGTTAGGGGTTGGCGATTGGGTTTGGGACTGAGTGTTTTGGACTGGATTCTCCCGCTACCCCCTCTCCCCAGTGGGCCTGACACCCTCCCTCCAACCCCTCCACAGGCCTGACCCGACTGACTTGTGGCCTGACCACCCCCCCTACCCAACTTCAAATCCCGAACCAGCCCCCCGTGACCATAAATCATCTCCACCCCCCCCCCCCCACCCACCCTGCCAGATCCTGTTTCTTCAACGCTCGAATGGCCAGCGCCCCAGTGAAGGATACAAAAACGTTCCAAAGACCCGCTGCAGTTCCCCTTTAAGCGTGGCTGCGTTGATATCAGTGATCCAGGGGAAGCTCGCCACCCATCGTTCAGAAATGGCGACCACTTGTCCATCAAGCTGCCTCTCGTTAAGGCAGAACGGTGGGGCTGAAGTGTGGCTCGATGTCAAGTGTTTTTTATAATCCTTCTTCTCAAAGGCCTCGGGACGTTTAACATAAAAGGCACTATATAGAGGAAAGTTGTTGAATGAGCCATTGCAGGGCACTACCAGTAGACATTGTCCAATCATCTTTTACCTTTAAACCTGTTAATTCACTGGATGTGGGTGTCGTTGGCCGGGCCCAGCATTTATTGCCCCTCCCTAATTGCCCCTTGAGAAGGTGGGGGGTGAGCCGCCTTCTTGAGCCGCTGCAGTCCCTGTGGTGTAGGTACACCCACCGTGCCGTTAGGGAGGGAGTTCCAGGATTTGGACCCAGCGACAGTGAAGGAACGGCCGATATATTTCCAAGTCAGGATGGTGAGGGGCTCGGAGGGGAACTTCCAGGTGGTGGTGTTCCCCATGTGTCTGCTGCCCTTGTCCTTCTAAATGATAGTGGTCGTGGGTTTGGAAGGTGCTGTCTAAGGAGCCTTGGTGAATTCCTACATTGCATCTTGTAGATGGTACACACACTGCTGCTACTGTGCGTCGGTGGTGGAGGGAGTGAATGTTTGTGGATGGGGTGCTGATCAAGCGGGGCTGCTTTGTCCTGGATGGTGTCGAGCTTCTTGAGTGTTGTGGGATCCACACTCAATGTGAATGCTCAGTCGTTGAGTGCGCTCAAGGCTGCAATTAATAGAGTTTTGGGAGTGAAGGGATGCGGGGAGTGGAGGTGAAGTAGAAGATCCGCCATGATCTTATAGAATGGCAGAGCCGGCTCGAGGGGCCGAATGGCCTCCTCCTGCTCCTAATTTGTGTAACCCAAGTCCGGGTCCCATCATGGCGTTTGGCTTTGAATTCGGTTTGAAGAAAGTTGAAAATGGGGAAATAATAAGCGGGTCTTTGTAAAAGTGGCCCTGGAGCTGCAGGATGGACATAAAAACGGCAAATGACTCCTTTGGAAAGGAAGTCAGGCGTCCTTACCTGACCTGGATCTATATGTGACTCCAGTCCCACAGGCGGGTCCGAGCTGTTTCGAAAGGGGCCGGGCCGTTAATTCAGTGGCAGCCAGAAAGGACGTTACCCACCGCCTTTACCCCGAAGATGTACCCTTGGGGTGACACCGGCCCTGAGCAGATCCTCTGGAGGAGTCTTGAGGTGGTTGGGCTGTGAATTGAAGATTTTAAGTCTGGGTTTGGAATCCAAGTGACCACCGCCCCAAGGATTCTGTGGCACCCTGGAGCCAATTTTGAGTGACCGGGGAATCTCGATCTGGATCTTGGAGCGTCGGATTCGCTCGCCGCAGGAAGCTGGCCCCCGAAATGTATGATTCACCTCCCGGCCAACTGCCCTGCCAGTGGCTGATCCCTCCCGAGCGAAAGGACAGAAATGGGAGGACGTTAAAGCGAAACAGGTCTCTCTCGTGTCATCCAGGCATCGGCGGTCGGGAGAGCAACCCCCAGGAAGGAGCAGCCTGAAGCGGTATCCCTCCTGGGGAGCGACAGTCACGTTCGCCTCCTTCCCCGCTCATTATACAGAGCGCACGTGGCCCCCCCACCCCCCCACCCCCTCCAGTCGACCGCAGGGCTGGGGGGTCCCAGGCAGCCTGCCTGGATCGGACCACCGATTACCCCAGAAGTCCCACCGCGCAGCCCTCGCAGCAAAGCTCCGGTCCCCACTCCGAACGGCCGGTGGACTCGGCAGAGCTTGAGACAGCGTGGCTTTGGACGCGTTCTGTCGTGGGTCTCTGCAGAGGCGCCGAGAGCCCTGGGGTTGCGACCCTCTCTCCCGCCTCCCTCAACCGGTTTTGCGTGCTCCGCACCCCTCCTTCCTATCACCGCTCCCTCCTCCCCGTCCCGCCCTCCCCTTCCTTGATCGGTGCACCTTAATCTGGAACCGAGGAGCCTCCGTTGTCCCGGTGCTGCTGTGTAGTTTGGTGGGACAGTTTCGCGTTTTATTTGGAAAATAAGGATGGATAAGGGACAAAAAGCCAAAGGGTCCGGGTCCAGTTCCACAAACCTTAAAAAGTAACAACACAGGCTAACAATGCAAACCGACCTTTTGGGTTTCCTTTCTAAGGGGAGAGAATTAAATAGTAGGAGCTATGCTAGACTCGTCTCGATCCTCGGTGAGATCGCACTTCTGTACACAGCTCTGGTCGCCGCAAATATAGAAAAAAGCATCACAGAGGCACCGGAGAAGATGCAGAATCAGCTTCAATAGGACCACCCCAGAAACGTGTGGGTATACATCGTCACCCAGAAAATAGTTCCTCTTCAAGGACGAAGAACATGCTGGAAGAATTTGTGGGTTTTTTTTTTAAAAGGACACTGTCCCTCAAAGGGTTAACGCTGTTTTCTAGTGGCTGCTGTTCCTGAAAAGGACGGGGTTTTAACAGGTAAAAGGTGATGAAGCAGTTTCAAAGAGGCTGGGAACCTCTTGGCCCCAGCGGACTGTTTACAAAAGGGTCACAGGGTGGTTTGGAAGAAAAAAAAACGTGCCTGGAAAACCGTGTTTGATTGAAAGCTGGTTTTCCTTTGGTGAGGGAGGAAACTAGAAGGACCAACTGCTTGAGTAAAGAAGACAGCAGCTGCGGATCCATTGCAAAGCTAACTGCGAGTGGAAGTCGCTCTACGTTCTGAAACTGACTGCAAGTTTTCCACCAAGTCTGCCTGAAAAGTAGCAGACACGTCATCGTAGGTAGGTCAGGTGTTTCCCATGTGCTGGTGCAGACTCGATGGGCCAAAGGGCCTCTTCTGCACTGTGTGATTCTGGGACAGTTTCCCAGACCAGCACTGAGAGATGAACTGAGCAGCCCGGATATCATTTCAAGCACTCCACCATCTATCCTTTTCCCTGGAACCATTGATTTATAACCTTTTGGCAGAGAATTCCTCTTTTATTTTTTCAGTGTGTGTGAGAGTGAGTTCGGGTGTTTAGAAAGAGTAACTATTATACTTCGTGTTTCATACAGTATGTTAATAAGCTTTGCCTTCTACTTGACAAAATCTGGTTTTATTAACAAACTAATCATGTTGTTGTCTATTGGAGAAACCTGGGCGTTGAGTGGTCATTCTGAGGGGAGTGGGTGAAGAACAGATTTGGCCGTCTAGTGAGTTGGAGAAATCGTCTCAATACAAGTTGTGACTTGTGGAGTAGGGGAACTAGAAACAGACCAAGCAAAAGCTGAGCCAGTGACCTAACTGAGCCTTTGGAACGATGAAAGGTTTTGATCGAGTGGATACAGAGAGAACGTTCTCTCTGTGGGGGAGAGCAGAGCTAGAGGTCATCACCGGACTAGTAACCCAGAGGCCCGGGCTAATACTCCAGGGACCCGGGTTCAAATCCCACCCCGGCCGCTGGTGGAATTTAAATTCGATGAATAAATCTGGGAATATAAAGCGAGTCTCAGTGACGGTGACCATGACGACCATCATCGATTGTCATAAAAACCCCACCTGGGTCACTAATGCCCCCTTTAGGGAGGGAAATCTGCCCCCCTTACCCGGTCTGGTCTACACGTGACTCCAGACCCCACAGCCATGTGGTCGATCCTTAACTGCCCCCCTGAAATGGCCGAGTGAGACCCTCAGTTCAAGGGGCAATTAGGCTCAGGCAACAAGTGCTGGCCCCGACCACACCGCATGAAAAGATTTTTTAAAAAACAGTTACTAGTAAATCCGATGGGGAATTGAAGAGAAACGTCTTTACCCAGAGAGCGGGGAGAATGTGGGACTCGCTCCCACGGGGAGTGGGGAGAATGTGGGACTCGCTCCCACGGGGAGTGGGGAGAATGTGGGACTCGCTCCCACGGGGAGTGGGGAGAATGTGGGACTCGCTCCCACGGGGAGTGGGGAGAATGTGGGACTCGCTCCCGCGGGGAGTGGGGAGAATGTGGGACTCGCTCCCACGGGGAGAATGTGGGACTCGCTCCCGCGGGGAGAATGTGGGACTCGCTCCCACAGGGAGTGGGGAGAATGTGGGACTCGCTCCCACAGGGAGTGGGGAGAATGTGGGACTCGCTCCCGTGGGGAGTGGGGAGAATGTGGGACTCGCTCCCACGGGGAGAATGTGGGACTCGCTCCCACGGGGAGCGGGGAGAATGTGGGACTCACTCCCACGGGGAGAATGTGGGACTCGCTCCCACGGGGAGTGGGGAGAATGTGGGACTCGCTCCCACGGGGAGCGGGGAGAATGTGGGACTCGCTCCCACGGGGAGTGGGGAGAATATGGGACTCACTCCCACGGGGAGTGGGGAGAATGTGGGACTCGCTCCCACGGGGAGAATGTGGGACTCGCTCCCACGGGGAGCGGGGAGAATGTGGGACTCACTCCCACGGGGAGCGGGGAGAATGTGGGACTCGCTCTCACAGGGAGTGGTGGAGGTGAATCACACAGATGGATTGGGGGGAGGGAGAAGGAAGCTGGATAAACACGAGGGGGAGAGGAATAGAAGGATATGTTCATGGGATTGACGGAGAGGGATTGGGGGGGGGTAATGGGGAAGGCTGGTGTGGGGTAGAAACACCAGCACAGAGCAGTGGGGCCGAATGGCCTGTTTCTGTGCTGTCGACCCTGGAATGCTTCAGAGCCACCCATGAATATTCAGGCCGGGTGGGTGGGTAGGTAGGTTTCGGGGGGGTTACGTACCCTCCGACAATCTCTTCTGGAGCAGCACTCCCACCTTTTCCACTGTGTGGGCACCGAGCGGACTGGCTGCTGTGAGAGGGCTGGGGAACCGAGAGCTCACCAGAGTCTTACCCGGGGCGTCGTCTGCTGGCTCACTCCTTGCGAATCCTCGAATGAACATCAAGACACACTGGGAGCTCAATGATATACTTGAAAGTTTATTAAAAAGCACCAACAAATTTCTTCCTCGGGTGTATAAAAAAAAAGAGGCAAAAGCTTCGATATACATTCTTAGAAAGGCAAGTGCTTTGCAAACCCCCCCCCACCCTCCCCCCGCCCCACTGCATCAAGCAGCAAACTAGTCTAGATAGCTGGTGAACAGTTAATGCTCCCCTCCCCACCTCCCTCTGTCAGACCCCCTGCAGCCCATGTAATCAAACCCACAGCACAGGGTAGGAAATAAAAGCACTTTTAAAATAAAAACGGTACAAAATGTTTTCCTTGTTAACCTTTGCATTGGTATCAAGTTGCCCAAACTATGTCCCCACCCCACCACCCCCCCAGACGGCCATGCCAACCCACGGAGTTTCGCTTTTCCAAGATTCAGAACACGCGTAGAAAAGGCGTCGTCCTGATGAGTCAAAGGTGAAAAACTTCGACGCGTCTCTTTTCTGGCAGCAATGCTGAAGCTCCGTACGGAAACCTTGAGAGCAAAGCCCATGCGGGCTCGTGGGAGTCTGAAGCGTTTTAAGCGTCTGAAGCGAGGACCCGGCGTTTTAAGTTGGCGCCTAGCATGGTGCTGCCGGACCACTACAGGGTTCGCCCTCTGCACAGGTGTGGGAGGGGGGAGGCAGCATAAAGGTCTATTTCGGTTTCACCATCCAATCCAATCAGCCATGATCATCACGAATGGCGGAGCAGGCTCGAAGGGCCGAATGGCCTCCTCCCGTTCCTGGTTTCCGTGTTCCTAATGCAGAATTAATAAGGTACGCCCTATATCCAGGCAAACTGACCGAACGTCCAGCGAGCTGGGCGGTAGGTAGTTACCATGAAGAAATCACGTTCCTGGGCTTTCAGTGGGAATGGCGGGTTGTACCTAGTGTGGGCCCCGCACCCCACCCCGGTCAACTTCCAACTTAAGCTGTCCAGGACAATTCGCAAGAGCACCAAATGTAAGAGGGAACAACAATTTACACTTCATGAGAAGAGAGTGCTGATCGGTTGGCAGGCAGACTCCGATTGGTAGAGGCGAAACCGTGGCGGAGAATGCACCGGTTGGTAATGCTTCTACCAATCAGAGTCCACTTGCCAACCAATCGGCACTCTCTTCTCATGAAGTGTAAATTGTTGTTCCCTCTTACGAATTGGTATTCTTGCGAATTGTCCTGATGAGCGCAAGGTGAAAAGCTTCGACACAAAAAAAAATCTCAAGTTCTGCAGGACTAAGCGGTTAAAGCTACCTACCTTCGTCACTGGGTCTCAGCCCAGCTAACTAATCGGATACTTAATCAACGAACGTCCCCTTCCTACCCCAGCAGCTCAGTATGAGGGTAGATAGGAACGATTTGAAGAGACCTGGTTTGGGGTGGAATTGGGTATGAGTTACCATCCTCGGTTTTTGGGATCCAGTCAGAGTGGACTTGCTTGTAAGGTACCCTATGGGTTGAGCGGAATGCTCTGTACAGATATCCCCCTTTAGGCGTGGAGGGTTCTGTTTGTTCCGGGGCTTGGGTTCAGTTATTTTAAGGGGGGGGGGCGTACACCCTCCTCTCTCAGGAGAGCTTTGTGGGGTCGGCGAAGGTTCAAGGGAGGGAGGGTCCGCGGCTGCCTGTACCCAGCACAGCGCCGCTGGGTTCTGGGGACGAGGGGTTGGTTCTGACTATTTAAGACACGAGGATATCGTTGAGTAAGGCAGGACGGGGGTAGGCTAGCACAGAGCAGCTGGGCCGAGTGGCCTGCTTCTGCACCGCAAAGGCTTCCTGTGCTGCAAACGGTAGCTGGGAACTCTGCTGTAACAGTGTCCCTCCTCCTCCTCCTACCCCTCTCCCCTGTGAGGAATCAGGGATGTGCAATGTTTTAAAAGCAAGGACCGACCAGAGCCTCCACCCCCATCAGGGGAGAGTTCACCCATTACGGCCCATTCTTTGGTAATCTCTATACGTGAGTGGATGCGAAAAGTGAGAGCTGATTCCACTCAGAGGCACAAGTTGAGTAGTAGCTGAAGAGGGTTGGGGCTTAGACAGCACCTTCCAAACCCACGACCACTACCATCTAGAAGGACAAGGGCAGCAGACACATGGGGAACACCACCACCTGGAAGTTCCCCTCCGAGCCCCTCACCATCCTGACTTGGAAATATATCGGCCGTTCCTTCACTGTCGCTGGGTCCAAATCCTGGAACTCCCTCCCTAACAGCACGGTGGGTGTACCTACACCACAGGGACTGCAGCGGCTCAAGAAGGTGGCTCACCCACCACCTTCTCAAGGGGGCAATTAGGGACGGGTAATAAATGCTGGGCCCAGCCCAGTCCCTGTGATTGAATTAAAGAGGAAAACTTGGGGAAAATCCCAGTGGAGCCCCAGGACTGAGCCACAAGGGCTGGAAGAGCGAACGAACTGGGCCAACAGCCAAGGCACATCAGCATCTCCGTGCTCCAAGCTCTCTCTCGCTTCCCTGCCGAATCTGATTGTCCAACCTTCAGGATCCTGAGGGGTCTTGGCAGGGTGGATGTGGAGAGAATGTCTCCTCTCGTGGGAGAATCTAGAACTGAAGGGGGTTTGGGGGGGGTGGGGGTGGGGAGGTCACTGTTTAAAAATAAGGGAGCCGCCCACTGTAACTGGAGATGAGGTGAAACCTATTCTCCCAGAGGGTGGGAGAGTCTTTGGAATTCAAAAGGCGGTGGAAGCAGAGTCCTTGAATATTTTTAAGGCACTTGTGGATAGATTCTTGGTAAGCGAGGCGGGAGTAGGGGGGGGGGGTGGGGGGAGGCGATCGTTACCAGGGTTGGGGGGTGGGCAGGTGGAATGTAGATTGGAGGTGACTTATCAGGGTCTTTTTGAAAGGTAGAGCAGGCCCAAGTGGCCTGTGGTGTTTAAGGGGTGGAACCCCTGGGCAAGATCTCCCTCGCCAACACGGGCAGGAGTTTCAAACAGCCCTCCCTGCCTACTCCTCGCACACTAGGGACCCGCTGACCCATTCAACCGAAGACGGCATGACCACCAAACTCCCCCACCCACCCAAACCACCCCTCGCGGGCAGAGGTACCGGGCAGCTCAAACATCTTTGGCCGGTGTCAGGTCACCTCGGCCAGTAACCCCGCCAAGCGCCGCCACCAATCAGTTAGACCCGGAAGACTTCCGAATTCCAGAAACCACGCCCACCCACCCCAAAGTCTGGAAGTGGCGAGGTTTATGCAAAAGATGGAAATGGAGAGACACGCGTCAGTTCGAATCCTGAGTGTCCGCTTTAACAAGAACCAATAGATGGGCTGAGGAGCCTTTAAGTGCAAAAGCAGAAGGGATCTGGTAAGGGTTTTGTTTTAAAAGAATGGGAATGTTAATGTACAATTTTCAGGCAGTTCTTCTGCATCAAAGGCAGTTTTAGTGTTTTACGCTGGGTTTTTTTTTTTGGTTTCACCCCCCCCCCCCCACCTCCCTTGCTCCCGAGATGGCGAACACCTCCCCCACCCCCACTCGCGAAAGGTCCCGCCCAGGGTTTTGCTAAAGCTGTCTCGACGACAGCGGCTGGGCCTCAGGTGGGTGAAGCCCCTGTCCTTTCAGGTTCGAAAAGCGTAAGGGTTGGCGGTAAGGTAAGGCAAAGCCTGGTGGCAGGGGTGCGGAGAGGTGGTGGGGGGTCGGTGAGGTGGAGGGGAATATATGTTGCACGTTGCTAGCAGCCAGAGTTTAAGTCCCCGAGAGCGAGTCAGCCCCCAAGAGGGTCGCGAGCTGACCAAACCGAATTCCCTTAGCGCGCCTCAAAGGTCACCTTAATTCCGTTACACTCAACCTCTCAGGCAGTGCGCAGCCCAAGAATATTTGCAAATAGAAACTGACAGGAAGTCAAAGCTTTCCCTCAGGGGAAAGGAGCAATAGTTCCCCTGGTGCATTCCCCATAGCAACACCTCAACCAATCAGTGCCAACCAATCAGCACCCTTTTCTCACGCAGTACCAATCGTTGTTTCTTTTGAATTTCTTGCCAATCTGTCCTGATGAGTCCGAGGCAAAAAGCTTCGACAACGCGTCTCTTTCATCTCACACCTGTACCGAGCTCTCTGTTCAGTCTATCGTTTCCTCAACAGCACTCTGTCTGACTCCTGTCGACAATTGCTATTAGCGTAAACAGCTACTTCAAGTAAAATTCAACAGCTCAATCGTTCCCCGACATTTCTATCGCTTATTAAATTCTAACATTCAATCGCCATTCATTGGATCTAGCTTCCCAACGACAACCATCGTTGTGTGTCCTTCGTCGATGCAGTAGGGGCCATGAGCAGCGTTATTTCCAAGGCACCATGACTGCTATCCTTACAGCAGTGACGCACTCAATACCGACTTATCTTCCTCCTACCACTGCTTCTGTGACCCCCCTGCACTCCCCCTCACCCACCTAACCAAATCAAATACACAAGGCCCTGTTCTTTGTAGACAGAAAGGGAATGCACACACACGCCACACTGCGCCTGTTTCAGCTAAGACAAAATAAGTGGCAGCCACTCGCTGACTCATTCCTCAGGGCAATGCCTTGACCAATCAGGGTCAAGCTGCCTGGTTCAAGTCTCAAACAACGCGTGGCAGCTAGCTGTCAGTCACCATCACCGGCACATTCTCCAGGGCGACGCCTCTACCAATCAGAGTCCACTGGCCATCCAGTCAGCACTCTCTTCACATGCGGTATAAATTGTTCTCTTCCTCTTGCAATGGTCCTGATGAGTGCAAGACAAAAAACTTCCATATCTCTTTTTTTTTTGGGTTTGGGGCGTGCAATTCTCAAGTTCTGGACTACCAAGCGACTAGTTAAATCAAACTAACGGCCCCTACTACACTGACAGGCCAATCACCCTATCTTAGCATCACGACCTACCAGCACCAGCTGACCCCTGGTTCACCCCCAAAGAGGCCAACCTTGGGCACCCTCTTAAGCCGCTTGGCTCTGGCCAGAAAGCTGTCTGGATGGAATCTTGCCTCCACCACCCCACCCCCACCCCCACCTCCGTCCACGCGCCCCCCCACCCCCCCCCAAACCCCAGCTATCCCAAGAAAGGAACATGAGTAAAACTGAGAATAGGTCGAATACGAAAGGTCTACCCCACGGTCAAGAGGATTGGGAATCCTCAGTAAATACTGACAACCAGTGTGAGGCATCCTGTTTAAAACAAAAATGTCATGTTGGGGGGATGGGCACATAGGCCCAGGACCGCCCTGCCCCCCCCCCCCAACCCTCCACCCCCTGACTTAGTGCGAAATCGGTTTGCCACATCTGGACGCTCTCCACCCAAAAAAAAACCGAGGTACTTCCGAAACGAGTGCATCTGGAGGACAGACAGGGGCCGGAGAGTCACTTGTGGGGGGGGGGGGGGTGGGGGGGGGAACTCGCAGTGTTTTAACCCCGTCTCTCCCTTCGCAGGCGCTGCCGAGTTTCTCCCGACGCTTTCCCCTTCCTCTGGCCCGGATTTGGCTCTGCCGCGGGCAGTGGAGGAGCGTGGTGCCGGGGGGGAGGGAGGGGGAGGGGTGGCTTTTCTGTCACAGCCACGCCGGCTAAGAGCAGGAGACCTTCCCGGGCGCCGCCGCGCGTTCCGATCTGATCCTTGGGACCTTCGCTGCAGCCACCCGATCCAACAGACCTGAAGGTGCTGCTCACTCTCTCCATAAAGTGTCATTGGTTATTATTATAAAGGAGCGACAGCGCAGAGCTGGAACCATGATTGTGCTAACCCAGTGCTTTGCAATCAAGTTTTCGAATTGTGCAATTGGCCCTTTGACTGTCACAGGAGGGACGCTGGAAGCTGTACAGTCACTCCCCACATTCATTCATACACTGGGAGCTCCTGGCATCCTGATCACAATCAAGACACAGGCTAAGTGCATCTCCAGGGCATGGGTGAGGGAGGGGTACGTTGGACACGGAATATATAACACCATTGCAAAGAGGGACATGTTGTCGGATCTTTCCGTCCCCTACTCATCAGGGCAGCCGCAAGAATGCCAAATTTCAAGCCCTCACAACAATTTATACCGCACGAGAAGAGAATGCTGATTGGGTGCTCCTTGGCAATGCCAGAGTCCACTTGCCACCACACCAATTTATACCACACAAGAAAGGAATGCTGACTGGACTCGGGTTGGCTACAGTGTTGCCAAGGAGCACCCAATCAGCACTCTGTTCCCATGTAATACAAATTGTTATGATGGCAAGTGGACTCTGGTTGGCTGTGGTGTTGCCATGGAGCACCCAATCAGCACTGTTTTCTCATGTAGTATAAATTGTTGTGAGAGTTTGAAATTTGGCGTTCGTGTGTTTGTCCTGATAAATGCAAGACAAAAAGCTTCCACAACATGTCTCCCTCTACAACAATATTCAGATTCCAAGAGACCGAATACA
>JANJGN010000036.1:5502598-5530206 GCA_026770705.1 Isurus oxyrinchus
GGTGGGGGTGGGGGTGAAGGTACAGATAGCCCTAGTGGGGGTGGGGTGAAGGTACAGATAGCCCTAGTGGGGGTGGGGTGGGGTGAAGGTACAGATAGCCCTAGTGGGGGTGGGGGTGGGGTGAAGGTACAGATAGCCCTAGTGGGGGTGGGGTGGGGTGAAGGTACAGATAGCCCTAGTGGGGGTGGGGTGAAGGTACAGATAGCCCTAGTGGGGGTGGGGTGAAGGTACAGATAGACCTAGTGGGGGTGGGGTGGGGTGAAGGTACAGATAGCCCTAGTGGGGGTGGGGTGAAGGTACAGATAGCCCTAGTGGGGGTGGGGTGAAGGTACAGATAGCCCTAGTGGGGGTGGGGTGGGGTGAAGGTACAGATAGCCCTAGTGGGGGTGGGGTGGGGTGAAGGTACAGATAGCCCTAGTGGGGGTGGGGTGGGGGTGAAGGTACAGATAGCCCTAGTGGGGGTGGGGTGGGGTGAAGGTACAGATAGCCCTAGTGGGGGTGGGGTGAAGGTACAGATAGCCCTAGTGGGGGTGGGGTGAAGGTACAGATAGCCCTAGTGGGGGTGGGGTGAAGGAATTGAAATAGGCTAAAAGGTAGAGATAAAACAATGGGTGGAAATACATTTAAAAATAATGGAAATAGGCGGGAAAAGAAAAATCTAAAATTATTGGAAAAGGGGGTGGGGATGGGGGAGGGAGCTCACGACCTAAAGTTGTTGAACTCAATATTCAGACCGGAAGGCTGTAAGGTGCCTAGTCGGAAGATGAGGTGTTGTTCCTCCAGTTTGCGTTGGGCTTCACTGGAACAATGCAGCAAGCCAAGGACAGACATGTGGGCAAGAGAGCAGGGTGGAGTGTTAAAATGGCAAGCGACAGGGAGGTTTGGGTCATTCTTGCGGACAGACTGAAGGTGTTCCTCAAAACGGTCACCCAGTCTGCGTTTGGTCTCTCCAATGTAGAGGAGACCATATTAGGAGCAGCGAATACTGTAGATTAACTTGAGGGAAGTGCAAGTGAAATGCTGCTTCACTTGAAAGGAGATTCTTGATCAGCAATGGTTACTGGGGGGTAGGTAAAGACTATAAGAGGTCACAATCAGATCAGCCATGATCTTAGTGAATGGCGGAGCAGGCTCGAGGGGCCGAGTGGCCTCCTGGACCTAATTCGTATGTTGGATTAGTCAATCACAGGTCCACCTTGCCTGGGGCCTCAGACTTTGGAGCAGGAAGTAGTCATTCAGCCCTCTGAGCCTGCCCCGCAGTTCCATCAGCTGGTCTGATTGTGGCCAGGACTCCGCTTTCTTGCCTGCTTCAATCAAGCCTTGTCTACCAAGAATCAGTCTAACTCAGACCTGAATAAATTCAACGGCCTGGCGGGGAGAGACTAACCACTCTCTGAGAGAGATAAAAACCCTCATTTCCATCTTAAAAGAGAGACCCCTTCTTCAGCCCATTGTCCTATTGCAGCTTTGCCCTCTAATCTTCGCTTCCATTTTACCTGGGCCGGATATGTTCTCACCCCATTGAAGTTGGCCCCCACCCCAATTAATAATTTTCACCCTGGCCCACCTGAACCTTAGGCTCTGAAGAAGAGCCACACGGACTCAAAACGTTAACTCTCTTTCCCTCTCCGCAGATGCTGCCAGAGTTTTTCCAGATTTTATTTCAGATTTCTAGCACCTGCAGTATTTTGCTTTTATCTTAAACCTTATGATCACTGTCCTCTAAATGCTCCCCAAGCGACATTTAGATCCAATTGTCCCACCTCAAGAATCAGATCCACCAATGTCTCCATCCTCACTGGAGTCGATCCATACTGATGTAGAAAATTCTCCTGAACACACTTTTGGAACTCTTGCCCCTCTCTGCCCTTTGCACTATTACTATTCCAGTCTATAATTCAAGTCCCCCGTTAGAAATACATAATTTTTGCACCTCCCCCTTATTCCCTTGCAAACTTGTTCCTCCTTGTCCTTCCTGTGAGTTGGTATGCTATAAAAAATGCCCAGCGGTGTAACAGTGTGTCTGGTTTCTGGGGCCGCAGCCTAGTAGATTCAGTCCTTGACCCCCCCGGCCCCCTCTCCAGGACGTTCCCTGATTTCTCACACCGTCATATTATCCTCAATCAATATTGCCACCTGTCCTTTTTATTCCTTCCTTATCTGGGTGTACAAGGTGTAAAGGGAGGCACCTCTCACACGTAGACTTGCCGCACTCTTTGTCCGATTCATTTGAGGGATGTGGGCTTCGCTGGCCGGGCCCAGCATTTATTGCCCATCCCTAATTGCCCCCTTGAGAAGGTGGGGGTGAGCCGCCTTCTTGAGCCGCTGCAGTCCCTGTGGTGTAGGTACACCCACTGTGCTGTTAGGGAGGGAGTTCCAGGATTTGGACCCAGTGACAGTGAAGGAACGGCCGATATATTTCCAAGTCAGGATGGTGAGTGGCTCAGAGGGGAACTTCCAGGCGGTGGTGTTCCCCGTGTGTCTTGGAATGGCTCATCCTGTATTCGTCTTCACCTTCTCTCACCTGTAAGCAGCTATCAGCATGTGACAGCGGCCGCGCCCTGGTAACCCCTGTCAACCATCGAGCCAAACCAGGTAAGGGTAACCACTGGGCCTCCCACCCTGAGTAGCATAGGGATTTGTTGGGTCCAGCATGCGAGGGCTGGTCCTGGCAGACTGGGTGGGTCAGACCAACCTGGGGTCCATTGGGTGGGCCACAGAGCTCGACAGGACACAGAGGACCACTGCCACTCGGGTCTACCTCCGGCCTTCTAGGCTCGTCGTGCTACTGGACCACGATAGGTCAGGGGTGAGAAAGCGAGGTTGGCGATGCTGCCCTCACTGTAACCCAATTCCCACCGCAGTCACGTCCATCATCTGTCATCCATTATCCATCATGAGCCCTGTGGTCGTAAGTCAACCTCAGGAAGGAAAGGGAGGGCGTCACTGCCATCAACGTGTGCATCGTCATGGATAACGCCACAGCCCGACAAGCCTGAGAGAAGGGTTGTTCTTGTTGACAGTTGGTTGAGTACACCATCCCGATTGCTGCCCGTTTGTACAGGTGAGCTGTGTACAGGTGAGGTTTGTACGGGTGAGGTCTATACAGGAATGGTTTATACAGGTGAGGTTTATCCAGGTGATGTCTGTACAGGTGTAGTTTGTACAGGTGTGTTGTGTACAGGTGAGCTTTGTACAGGTGAGGTCTGTACAGGTATGTTGTGTACAGGAGTGGTTTATACAGGTGAGATTTATCCAGGTGTTTATATAGGTGAAATTTATCCAGGTGTGGTTTGTACAGGTGAGGTTTATCCAGGTGTGGTTTGTACAGGTGAAGTTTATCCAGGGGAGGTCTGTACATGTGTGTTGTGTACAGGTGTGGTTTATACAGGTGAGGTTTATCCGGGTGTGGTTTATCCAGGTGAGATTTATCTAGGTGTGGTTTGTACAGGTGATGTCTGTACAGGTATAGTCTGTACAGGTGAGCTGTGTATAGGTGAGGTATGTACAGTGTCATTTATCCAGTTGTGGTTTGTACAGGTGAGTTGTGAACAGGTGAGCTGTGTAGATGTGAAGTTTGTATAGGAGTGGTTTATACAGGAGTGGTTTATACAGGTGAGATTTATCCAGGTGTGATTTGTACAGGTGAGGTTTATCCAGGGGAGGTCTGTACAGGTGTGTTGTGTACAGGTGAGGTTTGCACAGGTGTGGTTTATACAGGTGAGGTTTATCTCAGTGTGGTTTATCCAGGTGATGTCTGTACAGGTATAGTCTGTACAGGTGAGCTTTGTACAGGTGATGTCTGTACAGGTATAGTCTGTACAGGTGAGCTTTGTACAGGTGAGGTCTGTACAGGTTGTTGTGTACAGGTGAGGTTTGTACGGGAGTGATTTATCCAGGTGGGGTTTATCCAGGTGATGTCTGTATAGGTGTAGCCTGTACAGGTGAGCTGTGTATATGTGAGGTTTGTACAGGTGTCATTTATCCAGTTGAGTTTTCTATAGGTGAGTTGTGAACAGGTGAGCTGTGTAGATGTGAGGTTAATACAGGAGTGGTTTATACAGGTGAGATTTATCTAGGTGTGGTTTGTACAGTTGAGATTTATTCAGGTGATGTTTGTACAGGTGTGGTCTGTACAGGTGAGCTGTGTATAGGTGTGGTTTATCCAGGTAAGGTTAGTACAGGAGTGCTTTGTACAGCTGAGGTTTGCACCATTGGGCTTATCCAGGTGAGGTCTGTACAGTTAAGTTGTGTATAGCTGAGCTGTGTACAGGTGATGTTTAGACAGATGTAGCATGTACAGGCGAGCTGTGTACAGGTATGGTTTATCCAGGTGAGGTTAGTACATCTGTGGTTTGTACAGCTGTGGTTTATCCAGTGAAGTTAGTACAGGTGTGCCGTGTACAGCTGAGATTTGTACCATATGGTTTATCCAGGTGTGGTCTGTACAAGTGAGCTGTGTACAGGTGTGGTCTGTACATATCAGCTGTGTTCAGGTGTGGTTTGTACAGGTGTGGTCTGTACAAGTGAGCTGCACACAGGTGTGGTTTATACAGGTGTGGTCTGTACAAGTGAGCTGTGCACAGGTGGCTTATACAGATGTGGACTGTAGAGGTGAGCTGTGCACAGGTGTGGTTTATCCAGGTGAGGTTAGTACAGATGTGCTTTGTACAGCTGAGGTTTGTACAATGTGGTCTTTCCAAGTGGAGTCTGCACAGGTGAGTTGTGTACAGGTGAGGTTTATGCAGATGTGAACTGTGTACCACTGTGGTTTATACAGCCGTGGTTTATCTGGGTGAGATCTTTGTGAGTGCAGGTGTGATCTGTACAGGTGAGCTGTACAGATGTGGTTTTTACAGGTGTTGGTTCTACAGGTGTGGTTTATCCGAGTGAGGTTTGCACAGGCGAGCTGTGTACAGGTGAGGTTACAGGTGAACTGTGTACAGGTGAGGTTACAGATAAGTTCTATACAGGTGAGGTTACAGCTGAGCTGTGTACAGGTGAGCTGTGTACAGATGAGCTGCGTACAGGTGAGGTTACAGGTAATCTATACAGGCGAGGTTACAGCTGAGCTGTGTACAGGTGAGGTTACAGCAGAGCTGTGTACATGTGAGGTCTGTACAGGTGAGGTTACAGTTGAGTTGTGTATAGGTGAGTTGTGTTCAGGTAAGGTTACAGGTGAGCTGTGTTCAAGTGAGCTGTCTTTGGGTGAGGTTACAGATGAGCTGTATACAGGCAAGCTCTGTACAGGCAAAGTTAGAAGTGAGGTTACAGCTGAATTGTGTACAGGTTAGTTGTGTTCAGGTGAGGTTACAAATGAGCTGTGTAGAGGTGAGCTGTGTACAGGTGAACTGTGTTCAGGTCAGACGTATTGGGGTGAGGTTACAGGTGAGCTATATGCAGGCAAGATCTGTACAGGTAAAGAACAGGTGAGGTTACGGGTGAGCTGTGCACAGGTGAGCTTTGTACAGGTGAGTTTATGGGTGAGCTGTGTACAGGCAAGCTCTGTACAGGTGAGTTTACGGGTGAGCTGTCATAGGTGAGCTGTGTACAGGTGAGATTATGGGTGAGCTGTGTACAGATGAGGTTACAGATGAGTTGTGTACAGGTGAGTTTGTACAGGTGAGGTTACAGGTGAGCTGTGTACAGGTGAGCTGTGTACAGATATGATTATAGGTGAGTTGAGTACAGGTGAGTTATGTACAGGTGAGATTAAAGGTGAGTTGTGTACAGGTGAGGTTACAGGTGAGTTGTGTATAGGTGAGTTGTGTATAGGTGAGCTGTGTACAGGTGAGATTACAGGTGAGTTGTGTACAGGTGAGCTGTGTACAGGTGAGATTACAGGTGAGCTGTATACAGGTGTGCTGTGTACAGGTGAGGTTACAGGTGAGCTGTGTACAGGTGAGCTGTGTACAGATGAGGTTACAGGTGTGCTGTGTACAGGTGAGCTGTGTACAGGTGAGGTTACAGGTGAGCTGTGTACAGGTGAGCTGTATACGGGTGAGGTTACAGGTGAGCTGTGTACAGGTGAGATTACAGATGAGCTGTGTACAGGTGAGGTTACATGTGAGTTGTGTACAGGTTAGATTAAAGATGAGTTGTGTACAAGTGATGTTAAAGGTGAGTTGTGTACAGGTTAGATTAAAGATGAGCTGTGTACAGGTGATGTTACAGGTGAACTGTGTACAGGTGAGGTTACAGATGAGCTCATGTTACAGGTGAGTTGTGTATAGGTGAGGTTACATGTGAGCTGTGTACAGGTGAGGTTACAGGTGTGCTGTGTACAGGTGAGGTTACAGGTGAACTGTGTACAGGTGAGCTGTGTACAGGTGAGGTTACACGTGTGCTGTGTACAGGTGAGGTTACAGGTGAGTTGTGTACAGCTGAGTTGTGTACAGGTGAGCTGTGTACAGGTGAGGTTACAGGTGAGTTGTGTACAGGTGAGCTGTGTACAGGTGTGCTGTGTACAGGTGAGCTGTGTACAGGTGAGGTTACAGGTGAGCTGTGTACAGGTTAGATTAAAGATGAGTTATGTACAGGTGATGTTACAGGTGAGCTGTGTACAGGTGAGGTTACAGGTGAGCTGTGTACAGGTGAGGTTACAGGTGAGCTGTGTACAGGTGAGCTGTGTACAGGTGATGTTACAGGTGAGTTGTGTACAGGTGAGGTTACAGGTGAGCTGTGTACAGGTGAGGTTACAGGTGAGCTGTGTACAGGTGAGCTGTGTACAGGTGAGGTTACAGGTGAGCTGTGTACAGGTGAGGTTACAGGTGAGCTGTGTACAGGTGAGCTGTGTACAGGTGAGGTTACAGGTGAGTTGTGTACAGGTGAGGTTACAGGTGAGCTGTGTACAGGTGAGGTTACAGGTGAGCTGTGTACAGATGAGCTGCGTACAGGTGAGGTTACAGGTAATCTATACAGGCGACGTTACAGCTGAGCTGTGTACAGGTGAGGTTACAGCAGAGCTGTGTACATGTGAGGTCTGTACAGGTGAGGTTACAGTTGAGTTGTGTATAGGTGAGTTGTGTTCAGGTAAGGTTACAGGTGAGCTGTGTTCAAGTGAGCTGTCTTTGGGTGAGGTTACAGATGAGCTGTATACAGGCAAGCTCTGTACAGGCAAAGTTAGAAGTGAGGTTACAGCTGAATTGTGTACAGGTTAGTTGTGTTCAGGTGAGGTTACAAATGAGCTGTGTAGAGGTGAGCTGTGTACAGGTGAACTGTGTTCAGGTCAGACGTATTGGGGTGAGGTTACAGGTGAGCTATATGCAGGCAAGATCTGTACAGGTAAAGAACAGGTGAGGTTACGGGTGAGCTGTGCACAGGTGAGCTTTGTACAGGTGAGTTTATGGGTGAGCTGTGTACAGGCAAGCTCTGTACAGGTGAGTTTACGGGTGAGCTGTCATAGGTGAGCTGTGTACAGGTGAGATTATGGGTGAGCTGTGTACAGATGAGGTTACAGATGAGTTGTGTACAGGTGAGTTTGTACAGGTGAGGTTACAGGTGAGCTGTGTACAGGTGAGCTGTGTACAGATATGATTATAGGTGAGTTGAGTACAGGTGAGTTATGTACAGGTGAGATTAAAGGTGAGTTGTGTACAGGTGAGGTTACAGGTGAGTTGTGTATAGGTGAGCTGTGTACAGGTGAGATTACAGGTGAGTTGTGTACAGGTGAGCTGTGTACAGGTGAGGTTACAGGTGAGTTGTGGACAGGTGAGCTGTGTACAGGTGTGCTGTGTACAGGTGAGCTGTGTACAGGTGAGCTGTGTACAGGTGAGGTTACAGGTGAGCTGTGTACAGGTTAGATTAAAGATGAGTTATGTACAGGTGATGTTACAGGTGAGCTGTGTACAGGTGAGGTTACAGGTGAGCTGTGTACAGGTGAGGTTACAGGTGAGCTGTGTACAGGTGAGCTGTGTACAGGTGAGGTTACAGATGAGATGTGTACAGGTGAGGTTACAGGTGAGCTGTGTACAGGTGAGCTGTGTACAGGTGATGTTACAGGTGAGTTGTGTACAGGTGAGGTTACAGGTGAGCTGTGTACAGGTGAGGTTACAGGTGAGCTGTGTACAGGTGAGCTGTGAACAGGTGAGGTTACAGGTGAGCTGTGTACAGGTGAGGTTACAGGTGAGCTGTGTACAGGTGAGCTGTGTACAGGTGAGATTAAAGGTGAGTCGCGTACAGGTGAGTTGTGTACAGGTGAGATTAAAGGTGAATTGTGTACAGGTGAAGTTACACGTGAGTTGTGTACAGGTTAGATTAAAGATGAGTTGTGTACAGGTGAGCTGTGTACAGGTGATGTTACAGGTGAGTTGTGTACAGGTGAGGTTACAGGTGAGCTGTGTACAGGTGAGGTTACAGGTGAGCTGTGTACAGGTGAGCTGTGAACAGGTGAGGTTACAGGTGAGCTGTGTACAGGTGAGGTTACAGGTGAGCTGTGTACAGGTGAGCTGTGTACAGGTGAGATTAAAGGTGAGTCGCGTACAGGTGAGTTGTGTACAGGTGAGATTAAAGGTGAATTGTGTACAGGTGAAGTTACACGTGAGTTGTGTACAGGTTAGATTAAAGATGAGTTGTGTACAGGTGAGGTGTGTACAGGTGAGGTTACAGATGTGCTGTGTACAGGTGAGGTTACAGGTGAGCTGTGTACCGGTGAGCTGTGTATAGGTGAGGTTACAGGTGAGTTGTGTACAGGTGAGGTTACAGGTGAGGTTACAGGTGAGTTGTGGCTTGGCCTAAATAGCCAAGTGGTTATGGTACTGGGTTTGTAACCCCAAGATCAAGAGTTCAAATCTCACAATGGCAAAACTATGAAACAATGTAACTTCATCTGAATAGGAACAGATGGAAACGGGTTTGTACTCAAAAGAGTTACAGATGAGCTGTGTACCGGTGAGCTGTGTACAGGTGAGGTTACAGGTGAGCTGTGTACAGGTGAGCTGTGTACAGGTGAGGTTACAGATGAGATGTGTACAGGTGAGGTTACAGGTGAGCTGTGTACAGGTGAGCTGTGTACAGGTGATGTTACAGGTGAGTTGTGTACAGGTGAGGTTACAGGTGAGCTGTGTACAGGTGAGGTTACAGGTGAGCTGTGTACAGGTGAGCTGTGAACAGGTGAGGTTACAGGTGAGCTGTGTACAGGTGAGGTTACAGGTGAGCTGTGTACAGGTGAGCTGTGTACAGGTGAGATTAAAGGTGAGTTGTGTACAGGTGAGTTGTGTACAGGTGAGATTAAAGGTGAGTTGTGTACAGGTGAAGTTACACGTGAGTTGTGTACAGGTTAGATTAAAGATGAGTTGTGTACAGGTGAGGTGTGTACAGGTGAGGTTACAGGTGAGCTGTGTTCAAGTGAGCTGTCTTTGGGTGAGGTTACAGATGAGCTGTATACAGGCAAGCTCTGTACAGGCAAAGTTAGAAGTGAGGTTACAGCTGAATTGTGTACAGGTTAGTTGTGTTCAGGTGAGGTTACAAATGAGCTGTGTAGAGGTGAGCTGTGTACAGGTGAACTGTGTTCAGGTCAGACGTATTGGGGTGAGGTTACAGGTGAGCTATATGCAGGCAAGATCTGTACAGGTAAAGAACAGGTGAGGTTACGGGTGAGCTGTGCACAGGTGAGCTTTGTACAGGTGAGTTTATGGGTGAGCTGTGTACAGGCAAGCTCTGTACAGGTGAGTTTACGGGTGAGCTGTCATAGGTGAGCTGTGTACAGGTGAGATTATGGGTGAGCTGTGTACAGATGAGGTTACAGATGAGTTGTGTACAGGTGAGTTTGTACAGGTGAGGTTACAGGTGAGCTGTGTACAGGTGAGCTGTGTACAGATATGATTATAGGTGAGTTGAGTACAGGTGAGTTATGTACAGGTGAGATTAAAGGTGAGTTGTGTACAGGTGAGGTTACAGGTGAGTTGTGTATAGGTGAGCTGTGTACAGGTGAGATTACAGGTGAGTTGTGTACAGGTGAGCTGTGTACAGGTGAGGTTACAGGTGAGTTGTGGACAGGTGAGCTGTGTACAGGTGTGCTGTGTACAGGTGAGCTGTGTACAGGTGAGGTTACAGGTGAGCTGTGTACAGGTTAGATTAAAGATGAGTTATGTACAGGTGATGTTACAGGTGAGCTGTGTACAGGTGAGGTTACAGGTGAGCTGTGTACAGGTGAGGTTACAGGTGAGCTGTGTACAGGTGAGCTGTGTACAGGTGAGGCTACAGATGAGATGTGTACAGGTGAGGTTACAGGTGAGCTGTGTACAGGTGAGCTGTGTACAGGTGATGTTACAGGTGAGTTGTGTACAGGTGAGGTTACAGGTGAGCTGTGTACAGGTGAGGTTACAGGTGAGCTGTGTACAGGTGAGCTGTGAACAGGTGAGGTTACAGGTGAGCTGTGTACAGGTGAGGTTACAGGTGAGCTGTGTACAGGTGAGCTGTGTACAGGTGAGATTAAAGGTGAGTCGCGTACAGGTGAGTTGTGTACAGGTGAGATTAAAGGTGAATTGTGTACAGGTGAAGTTACACGTGAGTTGTGTACAGGTTAGATTAAAGATGAGTTGTGTACAGGTGAGCTGTGTACAGGTGATGTTACAGGTGAGTTGTGTACAGGTGAGGTTACAGGTGAGCTGTGTACAGGTGAGGTTACAGGTGAGCTGTGTACAGGTGAGCTGTGAACAGGTGAGGTTACAGGTGAGCTGTGTACAGGTGAGGTTACAGGTGAGCTGTGTACAGGTGAGCTGTGTACAGGTGAGATTAAAGGTGAGTCGCGTACAGGTGAGTTGTGTACAGGTGAGATTAAAGGTGAATTGTGTACAGGTGAAGTTACACGTGAGTTGTGTACAGGTTAGATTAAAGATGAGTTGTGTACAGGTGAGGTGTGTACAGGTGAGGTTACAGATGTGCTGTGTACAGGTGAGGTTACAGGTGAGCTGTGTACCGGTGAGCTGTGTATAGGTGAGGTTACAGGTGAGTTGTGTACAGGTGAGGTTACAGGTGAGGTTACAGGTGAGTTGTGGCTTGGCCTAAATAGCCAAGTGGTTATGGTACTGGGTTTGTAACCCCAAGATCAAGAGTTCAAATCTCACAATGGCAAAACTATGAAACAATGTAACTTCATCTGAATAGGAACAGATGGAAACGGGTTTGTACTCAAAAGAGTTACAGATGAGCTGTGTACCGGTGAGCTGTGTACAGGTGAGGTTACAGGTGAGCTGTGTACAGGTGAGCTGTGTACAGGTGAGGTTACAGATGAGATGTGTACAGGTGAGGTTACAGGTGAGCTGTGTACAGGTGAGCTGTGTACAGGTGATGTTACAGGTGAGTTGTGTACAGGTGAGGTTACAGGTGAGCTGTGTACAGGTGAGGTTACAGGTGAGCTGTGTACAGGTGAGCTGTGAACAGGTGAGGTTACAGGTGAGCTGTGTACAGGTGAGGTTACAGGTGAGCTGTGTACAGGTGAGCTGTGTACAGGTGAGATTAAAGGTGAGTTGTGTACAGGTGAGTTGTGTACAGGTGAGATTAAAGGTGAGTTGTGTACAGGTGAAGTTACACGTGAGTTGTGTACAGGTTAGATTAAAGAGTTGTGTACAGGTGAGGTGTGTACAGGTGAGGTTACAGATGTGCTGTGTACAGGTGAGGTTACAGGTGAGCTGTGTACCGGTGAGCTGTGTACAGGTGAGGTTACAGGTGAGTTGTGTACAGGTGAGGTTACAGGTGAGGTTACAGGTGAGTTGTGGCTTGGCCTAAATAGCCAAGTGGTTATGGTACTGGGTTTGTAACCCCAAGATCAAGAGTTCAAATCTCACAATGGCAAAACTATGAAACAATGTAACTTCATCTGAAACAGATGGAAATGGGTTTGTACTCAAAAGAGTTACAGGTGAGTTGTGTACAGGTGAGGTTACAGGTGAGCTGTGTACAGGTGAGCTGTGTACAGGTGAGGTTACAGGTGAGCTGTGTACAGGTGAGCTGTGTACAGGTGAGGTTACAGGTGAGCTGTGTACAGGTGAGCTGTGTACAGGTGAGGTTACAGGTGAGCTGTGTACAGGTGAGCTGTGTACAGGTGAGATTAAAGGTGAGTCGCGTACAGGTGAGTTGTGTACAGGTGAGATTAAAGGTGAATTGTGTACAGGTGAAGTTACACGTGAGTTGTGTACAGGTTAGATTAAAGATGAGTTGTGTACAGGTGAGGTGTGTACAGGTGAGGTTACAGATGTGCTGTGTACAGGTGAGGTTACAGGTGAGCTGTGTACCGGTGAGCTGTGTATAGGTGAGGTTACAGGTGAGTTGTGTACAGGTGAGGTTACAGGTGAGGTTACAGGTGAGTTGTGGCTTGGCCTAAATAGCCAAGTGGTTATGGTACTGGGTTTGTAACCCCAAGATCAAGAGTTCAAATCTCACAATGGCAAAACTATGAAACAATGTAACTTCATCTGAATAGGAACAGATGGAAACGGGTTTGTACTCAAAAGAGTTACAGATGAGCTGTGTACCGGTGAGCTGTGTACAGGTGAGGTTACAGGTGAGCTGTGTACAGGTGAGCTGTGTACAGGTGAGGTTACAGATGAGATGTGTACAGGTGAGGTTACAGGTGAGCTGTGTACAGGTGAGCTGTGTACAGGTGATGTTACAGGTGAGTTGTGTACAGGTGAGGTTACAGGTGAGCTGTGTACAGGTGAGGTTACAGGTGAGCTGTGTACAGGTGAGCTGTGAACAGGTGAGGTTACAGGTGAGCTGTGTACAGGTGAGGTTACAGGTGAGCTGTGTACAGGTGAGCTGTGTACAGGTGAGATTAAAGGTGAGTTGTGTACAGGTGAGTTGTGTACAGGTGAGATTAAAGGTGAGTTGTGTACAGGTGAAGTTACACGTGAGCTGTGTACAGGTGAGCTGTGTACAGGTGAGGTTACAGGTGAGCTGTGTACAGGTGAGGTTACAGGTGAGCTGTGTACAGGTGAGCTGTGTACAGGTGAGGTTACAGGTGAGCTGTGTACAGGTGAGCTGTGTACAGGTGAGGTTACAGGTGAGCTGTGTACAGGTGAGCTGTGTACAGGTGAGGTTACAGGTGAGGTTACAGGTGAGCTGTGTACAGGTGAGCTGTGTACAGGTGAGCTGTGTACAGGTGAGGTTACAGGTGAGCTGTGTACAGGTGAGCTGTGTACAGGTGAGGTTACAGGTGAGCTGTGTACAGGTGAGCTGTGTACAGGTGAGGTTACAGGTGAGGTTACAGGTGAGCTGTGTACAGGTGAGCTGTGTACAGGTGAGCTGTGTACAGGTGAGGTTACAGGTGAGCTGTGTACAGGTGAGCTGTGTACAGGTGAGGTTACAGGTGAGCTGTGTACAGGTGAGCTGTGTACAGGTGAGGTTACAGGTGAGCTGTGTACAGGTGAGCTGTGTACAGGTGAGCTGTGTACAGGTGAGCTGTGTACAGGTGAGGTTACAGGTGAGCTGTGTACAGGTGAGGTTACAGGTGAGCTGTGTACAGGTGAGCTGTGTACAGGTGAGGTTACAGGTGAGCTGTGTACAGGTGAGGTTACAGGTGAGCTGTGTACAGGTGAGCTGTGTACAGGTGAGGTTACAGGTGAGCTGTGTACAGGTGAGCTGGGTGTGTTCTCCGCCACTTTAAGTCCCTGCGCTGCAGGAACCGGTCAGACCTGAGCATTTAGTCTAACCGCTCACAATCCCGCCCCCGAAACCCAGGAAGACAAGGTTCCGGAGGGAAGGAGGGGCAGAGGCGGCCAGATAAAGCAACTCAAAGCCCAGCTTCCTGAACGTTGTGGAGGGTCTGGGGAACAGACCGTGTCCCGGGACATCGCTACTTTCCGGGGCTGAGCTGCAGGATGGGTTCACCCGAAGACGATTACAGTTTTGTTTTTAAAGGTGAGCGGCCGCTTGTTGCGTGAGACAATATGTGATTAACTGGGACTGTTATCAGCAACATAACCTGTAACCACCTCTAATTATTAATCCCCTAACCTCCTGAACATTACCCTTAACCCTGTCCACCGTGCCTAACCTAAACCCTGTTCAGTATTAACAACCTCGAACTCTTAACTCTTTAACCTTCCAATAACCCTACCTCCTAACCACTAACCCTGTCCAACCCTTAACCACACCCCTAACCCTTAATCCTACCCCAACCCCAAACTTTGCACCTAACCATTAACCCTTAACCATAACCCTTAATCTTACCCCAATCCTTAACCCTTAACCCTAGCCCTTAATGCTTAAGTGTGCCTCTAACCCTTAATCCTTAGCCCTAACCCTTA
Source organism: Isurus oxyrinchus (assembly GCA_026770705.1). Taxonomy (NCBI): domain Eukaryota; kingdom Metazoa; phylum Chordata; class Chondrichthyes; order Lamniformes; family Lamnidae; genus Isurus; species Isurus oxyrinchus. The sequence continues at coordinate 5,516,845 of JANJGN010000036.1, forward strand.
ACCTCAACCCTAATCCTTAACCTTAGCCCTAACCCTTAATCTTAACCCTAATCCTTAACCCTTAACCTTACCCCAACCCTTAACCCTATCCCTTAATGTTTAAGTGTGCCTCCAACCCCTAATCCTTAGCCCTAACCCTAATCCTTAACCCTAATCCTTAACCCTACCCCTTTACCCTACCCCTTAACCCTACTCCTTAATCATTAACCCTACCCCCTAACCATTAACCCTAACCCCTAACCTTTAACCTTACCCCCAACCCTTAACCTTATCCCCAACCCTTAACCTTACCCCCTAACCATTAACCATACCCCAACCCTTAACCTTACCCACAACCCTTAGAGCTACTCCTAACCCTTAACCTTACCCACAACGCTTAGAGCTACTCCTAACCCTTAACCTTACCCACAACCTTTAGTGCTACCTCCTAACCCTTAATCTTACCCCCTAACCCTAACCCTAACTCTTTACCTCACCCCTAACCATTAACCCTATCCCCTAACTCTTAATCTTAACCCCAAGCCTTAACCCTACCCCATGAACCTACCCCTGTCCTAACCTCTAACCCCTGAACCCTTAATCCTGCCCACCGTTCCTAACCCCTAATCCCAGTGACCCTGGTTCGCTATGGTTTTGAGGTATAAAGGGCAGCATTGACCAGATGGGCTGAAGGGCCTGTTTCACACGCTGTGTGTTCTGTAACCGACCCCCGTCCCCAAGCCTGACCGTCCCACATCCTGAACCCCCAACCTCACCTCTGACCCCCCCCCCCCGTGCCCGCAAGCCCAGTTCGAACACCCCCCCCCAGATCCCACCCCCACCCCCAACCCCGGCTTCTCAAATCCTGAACCCCACCCCCGTGCCCCCAAATCCTGAGTCCTGACAGAGCCGCAAAACCCTCATTCCCGAAATTATCCGAAACTTAGTCCGGACCTAAACCCTAACCTTAACCTTCTTCGAAGAGCCCTAGCCTGACTTACGCCGTCCACAAGCCCATCATTTTATCCCAAACCCTGACCCTTAGCCTTAACCGCGCACCCCCTTCATGTTTGTCGATGACTGTGCACTAGCTACTGGTTCAGCGCTGGACGTACAAAGTAGTGTGGACGTGTGCGCCAATGCATGCAGCAGCTTTGGCCTTACGGACAGCGGCAGGGAAACTGAGGTCAAGTCCCAGCATGCTCCAGGAAGGCCCCATCTCGAGGCCCAAGCTTTCAGTCCGTGACCCGTCAGCAGTGGATAAGCCCATTGGCCTTGGCAGCACAGCCACTCTCTCTGTCTCTCTCTCTCTCTCTCTCTCTCTCTCTCTCTCGAGCTGTCTCGATTGATGATGAGACGCCGGCCAAGAATCGGCCTACGCAAGCTCAACCCTTGGCAGGCTTCAAGCATCAGCCTGGAACGAGCAGGAGCGAGTCTGTCCGCTGAAAATGAAAGCCTACGGGGTAACCTCCCTGCCCGTCCTGCTCTGCGGGGGTGAGACTTGGACTGCGGACCGGGGTCCCCGCCAGGAAACTCGACCCTGGGCTGCCTGCAGAAGCTGCGGGCAGGTCAGTTGGCAGCGCTGAGACAGTCCCAGCCGAGGTGGGCTGGCTGTGTCGCCAGGACCAGGATGCCCGACACTGGCTTGCCAAAGCGAAGCTACGACGGGGAGCTAGGGCCTGGGGTGCGCTCCCGGCGGAACCGTTACAGGGGGCGCTCTCGCGACGGCTTGGCTTAGGAGTTCTAAACTTTGACCCCGAGCCCTGGCGGAAGGGAGTGGGGGGGAGGGGTGGTGTCCGCCCAGGATCGCCGCGCCCTGGTGTAACCAGATAAATAAAAGAACGGTGTGGCCTCCAGGAAAAGCCAAGCGCACATCAGAGGCGGCGACCTTTAACCCTAACCATCATCACCTCATCTGAACCTTGACCCTGTCCATTCACCCCTCCTGATGACCAACCCTGGCCACCATTGTCTTACCCTCACGCCTGACTACCAACTTCAACACTCCCACCCCTAACCCCAACCCCAACCCCAACCCCAACCCCAACCCCAACCCTAACCCCAACCCTAACCCCAACCCCAAACCTAAGCACACTAACTCCCATCCCTAACCCTTAACCATAAACCAATAACCTTAATGTCCTCCAAATCTCTAATATTCTCAACTCCAACCTCCAACCCCCCTCGTTAACCCCCAAGCCCTATGCTTAAACCTCGTGGTATCAATGGGCATTAGGTGATTTTGTTTTTGGACGTCAATATTTGTCTTTTAGTAACTTTGCCAATAACTCGCCCGAGAGCAAGGGAGGGGGGAGGGGGAGGTGGAGGTGGGGCGGGACTGGGGGGGATGGGAAATGGAACCGCCTCTTGAGGACCCAAACTTCCCACCACCGACGGCCCAGTCAAGCCCCTACAAGGAAACCAGAGCCACAGGCTTCAACCTTCAGCTGCAAGCTAGGTGGGGCAAGCAGAGGCCTAGGGTAGGCCTCAGGCCTCATCGATTGGGAGAGCAGAGTTGGGAGAGGACAATACAGGGGAGCTGAGGCCTCTCCTGCAGGTGGAAAGGAGCTGGGAGAGGCCTAGAGGGGACCTCGGCCGATCAGAAGCCGACAGGGAGAGCAGAGCTGGGGGACACTCCGAGAGGAGGGAGGCCTCACGCGGAGAGGCAGAGCCTGTGAGCAGGCAGGAGGCCCCGGATGGTGGAGTGATGGTCGGGCGAAGGGATGATTCACGTTCGGGTTTAAGACCGGGTTTGAATCGGGAGAGGCCATTCTAAACAGGAGATTGGTAAAAGCGAGGCCTGACTTGGGTTGCCTGGCGGACGAACAACGTGCTATTGTGAGCCAGTCTCGGTGGGTGTAGCCCGGGATTGTACAGCTGTTCGTGTTCGACTGAGTCATGGGCAGTGCAGCAAAACAAGCCTGACTCAGCACCAACAAGATAAAGAGAGAGAGAGAGAGATTAAATCAACACAAGTGGCCCAGTCAAAAGCAATGTGGTACTGGCCTGAGCATAGCAGGAAGATTAAAGTTTAACTCCAAATTATAGTGAAAGCAACTGTCCTCTGTCACACAGCAGCGTTCAGCACACAACAAAATCAGTGTGTCCACACTCCGTTAGATAAAAACCCAAACTCCCAGATTAGATTCCAGTCTGTAACTCACTCCCGGGTATCTGTTATTCTATATATAAACCCCACCCCGTACCCCTCGATTAGATTCCAGTCTGTAACTCACTCCCGGGTATCTGTTATTCTGTATATAAACCCCCCCGAACCCCTCGATTAGATTCCAGTCTGTAACTCACTCCCGGGTATCTGTTATTCTATATATAAACCACACGAAACCCCTCGATTAGATTCCAGTCTGTAACTCAATCCTAGATATCTGTTATTCTATATATAAACCACCCTGAACCCCTCGATTAGATTCCAGTCTGTAACTCAATCCTAGATATCTGTTATTCTATATAAAAACCATCCCAAACCTCTCAATTAGATTCCAGTCTCTAACGCGCTCCCGGGTATCTGATTTTTGTATGTAAACCACTCTGAACCCCTCGATTAGATTCCAGCCTGTATCTCATTCCCGGGTTATGTTATTCTATATATAAACTCGCTGAACCCCTTGATTAGATTCCAATCTGTAACTCACTCCCGGGGATCTGTTATTCTATGTATAAACCACCTGAATAGCTCAATTAGATTCCAGTCTGTAACTCACTCCTGGGTATCTGTTATTCTGTATATAAACCACCCGGACCCCTCGATTAGATTCCAATCTGTAACTCACTCCCGGGTGTCTGTTATTCTGTATATAAACCACCCCGAACCCCTCGATTAGATTCCAGTCTGTAACTCACTCCCTGGTATCTGTTATTCTGTATATAAACCACCCCGAACCCCTCGATTAGATTCCAGTCTGTAACTCACTCCCTGGTATCTGTTATTCTATATATAAACCACCTGAATCCCTCGATTAGATTCCAGTCTGTAACTCACTCCCGGGTATCTGTTATTCTCTATATAAACCACCCGAACCCCTCGATTAGATTCCAGACTGTAACTCACTCCCGGGTATCTGATTTTCTATATATAAACCCCCCGAACTCCTTGATTAGATTCCAGTCTGTTACTCACTCCTGGGTATCTATTATTCTATATATAAACCACCCAAACCCCTCGATTAGATTCGAGTGTGTAACTCACTCCCCGAGTATCTGTTATTCTATATATAAACCACCCAGACCCCTCGATTAGATTCCAGTGTGTAACTCATTCCCTGGTATCTATTATTCTATATATAAACAACACAAACCCTTGATTAGATTCCAGTCCATAGGTCACTCCTGGGTATCTGTTATTCTATATATAAACCACCCAAACGCCTCGATTAGATTCCAGTCTGTAACTCACTCCGGGGTAACTGTTATTCTATATATAAACCCCTTGAAACCCTCAATTAGATTCCAGTCTGTAACTCACTCCCGGATATCTGTTATTCTATATGTAAACCCCCTGAACCCCTCGATTAGATTCCATTCTGTAACTCACTCCCGGGCATCTGTTATTCTATATATAAACCACCCCGAACCCCTCGATTAGATTCCAGTCTGTAAATCACTCCCGGGTATCTGTTAATCTATATATAAACCACCCCGAACCCCTCGATTAGATTCCAGCCTGTAACTCACTCCCGGGTATCTCTTATTCTATATATAAACCCCCTGAACCCCTCGATTAGATTCCAGTCTGTAACTCACTCCCGTGTATCTGTTATTCTATATATAAACCACGTGAACACCTCGATTAGATTCCAGTCTGTAACTCATTCCCGGGTAATGTTATTCTATACATAAACCACCTGAATACCTCGATTAGATTCCAGTATGTAACTCACTCCCGGGTATCTCTTATTCTATATATAACCCCACCCTGAACCCCTCGATTAGATTCCTGTCTGTAACTCACTCCCGGGTATCTGTTATTCTATATATAAACCCCACAAACTCCTCGATTAGATTCCAGTCTGTAACTCACTCCCGGGTATCTGTTATTCTATATATAAACCCCCCGAACCCCTCGATTAGATTCCAGTATGTAACTCACCCCCGGTTATCTGTTATTCTATATATAAACCACCCCGAAACCCTCAATTAGATTCCAGGCTGTAACTCACTCCCCGGTATCTGTTATTCTATATATAAACCACCCCGAACCCCTTGATTAGATTCGTCTGTAACTCACTCCCGGGTATCTGTTATTCTCTATATAAACCACCCGAACCCCTCGATTAGATTCCAGTCTGTTACTGGCTTTTGGGTATCTGTTATTCTGTTTATAAACCACACCGAAACCCTCAATTAGATTCCAGGCTGTAACTCACTCCCCGGTATCTGTTTTTCTATATATAAACCACCCCGAACCCCTTGATTAGATTGGTCTGTAACTCACTCCCGGGTATCTGTTATTCTCTGTATAAACCACCCAAACCCCTCGATTAGATTCCAGACTGTAACTCACTCCTGGGTATCTGTTATTCTATATATAAACCACCCGAACCCCTCGATTAGATTCCAGACTGTAACTCATTCCCGGGTATCTGTTATTCTATATATAAACCCCCTGAACTCCTTGATTAGATTCCAGTCTGTTACTCACTCCTGGGTATCTATTATTCTGTATATAAACCACCACAAACCCCTCGATTATATTCCAGTCTGTAACTTACTCCTGAGTATCTGTTATTCTATATATAAACCCCACAAACTCCTCGATTAGATTCCAGGCTGTAACTCACTCCCGGGTATCTGTTATTCTATATATAAACCACCCCGAACCCCTCGATTAGATTCCAGTCTGTAACTCATTCCCGGGTATCAGTTATCCTACATATAAACCACCCCGAAACCCTCGATTAGATTCCAGTCTGTAACTTACTCATGGATATCTGTTATTCTATATTATAAACCACCCAATCCCCTTGATTGGAATCCGGTCGGTCACTCACTCCTGGGTATCTGTCATTGTATATTATAAACCACCTGAACCCCTCAAGTATATTCCAGTCTCACTCCCGGGCATCTGTTATTCTATATATAAACCCCCCGAACCCCTCGATTAGATTCCAGTCTGTAACGCACTCCCAGGCATCTGGTATTCTATATATAAACCACCCAAACCCATCGATTAGATTCCAGTCTGTAACTCACTCCCAGGTATCTGTTATTCTATATAAAAACCATCCCAAAGCTCTCAATTAGATTCCAGTCTCTAACTCACTCCCATGTATCTGATTTTTGTATGTAAACCACTCTGAACCCCTCGATTAGATTCCAGCCTGTATCTCATTCCCGGGTTATGTTATTTTATATATAAACTCGCTGAACCCCTTGATTAGATTCCAGTATGTAACTCACACCCGGGGATCTGTTATTCTGTATATAAACCACCACGAACCCCTCGATTAGATTCCAGTCTGTAACTAACTCCCTGGTATCTGTTATTCTATATATAAACCACCTGAACCCCTCGATTATATTCCAGTCTGTAACTCATTCCCGGGAATCTGTTATTCTATATTATAAACCACTCGATCCCCTTGATTGGATTCCAGTCTGTAACTCACTCCCGGGTATCTGTTATTCTATATATAAACCCCTGAACCCCTCGATTAGATTCCAGTCTGTAACTCACTCCCGGGTATCTGTTATTCTATATTATAAACCACCTGAACCCCTCGATTAGATTCCAGTCTGTAACTCACTCCCAGGTATCTGTTATTCTATATATAAACTCCCTGAACCCCTCGATTAGATTCCAGTCTGTAACTCACTCCCGGGTATCTGTTATCCTATATATAAACCACGTGAACCGCTCGATTGGATTCCAGTCTGTAACTCATTCCCGTGTATCTGTTATTCTATATATCAACCACCCCGAACCCCTCGATTGGATTCCAGTCTGTAACTCATTCCCGTGTATCTGTTATTCTATACATAAACCACCTGAATACCTCGATTAGATTCCAGTATGTAACTCACTCCCGTGTATCTGTTATTCTATATAAAACCACCCCTGAACCCCTCGATTACATTCCAGTCAGTTACTCGCTTCCGGGTATCTGTTATTCTGTTTATAAACCATCCCGAAACCCTCAATTAGATTCCAGGCTGTAACTCACTCCCCGGTATCTGTTTTTCTATATATAAACCACCCCGAACCCCTTGATTAGATTCGTCTGTAACTCACTCCCGGGTATCTGTTATTCTCTATATAAACCACCCGAACCCCTCGATTAGATTCCAGACTGTAACTCATTCCCGGGTATCTGTTATTCTATATATAAACCACCCGAACCCCTCGATTAGATTCCAGACTGTAACTCATTCCCGAGTATCTGTTATTCTAGATATAAACCACCCAAACCCCTCGATAAGATTGCAGTCTGTTACTCACTCCCGGGTATTTGTTATCCTGTATGTAAACCACCCTGAACCTCTCGATTAGATTCCAGTGTGTAACTCACTCCTGGGTATCTGCTATTCTATATATAAACCACCCCGAATCCCTCGATCAGATTCCAGTGTGTAACTCACTCCCAGGTATCTATTATTCTATATATAAACCACCCAAACCCCTCGATTAGTTTCCAGTATGTAACTCACTCCTGGGTATCTATTATTCTACATATAAACCACCCAAACCCTTGATTAGATTCCAGTCCATAACTCACTCCCGGCTATCTGTTATTCTATATATAAACCACTCCAACCCCTCGATTAGATTCCAGTCTGTAACTCACTCCCGGGTATTTGTTATCCTGTATGTAAACCACCCTGAACCTCTCGATTAGATTCCAGTCTGTAACTTACTCCCGAGTATCTGTTATTCTATATATAAACCACCCAAACCCCTCGATTAGATTCGAGTGTATAACTCACTCCCGAGTATCTGTTATTCTATATATAAACCACCCCGAACCCCTCGATAAGATTGCAGTCTGTAACTCACTCCCGGGTATTTGTTATCCTGTATGTAAACCACTCTGAACCTCTCGATTAGATTCCAGTCTGTAATTTACTCCCGTGTATCTGTTACTCTATATATAAACCACCCCGAACCCCTTGATTAGTTTCCAGTTTGTTACTCACTCCCGGGTATCTGTCATTCTATGTATAAACCACCCCGAACCCCTTGATTAGATTCCAGTCTGTAACTCAATCCCGGGTATCTGTTATTCTATATATAAACCACCTGAACCCCTCGATTAGATTCCAATTCATAACTCACACCTGCTATATGTTATTCTACATATAAACCCCCCGAACCCCTCGATTAGATTCCAGTCTGTAACTCACTCCTGGGTATCTGTTATTGTATATGTAAACCACCCCAAACCCTTCGATTAGATTCTAGTGTGTAACTCACTCCCGGGTATCTGTTATTCTAGATATAAACCACCTGAATACCTCAATTTGATTCCAGTATGTAACTCACTCCCAAGTATCTGTTATTCTGTATATAAACTACCCCGAACCCCTCGATTAGATTCCAGTCTGTAACTTACTCATGGATATCTGTTATTCTATATTATAAACCACCCCGAATCCCTCGATTAGATTCCAGTGTGTAACTCACTTCCGAGTATCTGTTATTCTATATATAAACCACCCAAACCCCTTGATTAGTTTCCAGTATGTAACTCACTCCTGGGTATCTATTATTCTATATATTACCACCCAAACCCTTAATTAGATTCCAGTCCATAACTCACTCCCAGGTATCTGTTATTCTATATATAAACCACTCCAACCCCTCGATTAGATTCCAGTCTGTAACTCACTCCCGGGTATCTGTTATTCTAGATATAAACCACCCAAACCCCTCGATAAGATTGCAGTCTGTTACTCACTCCCGGGTATTTGTTATCCTGTATGTAAACCACCCTGAACCTCTCGATTAGATTCCAGTCTGTAACTTACTCCCGAGTATCTGTTATTCTATATATAAACCACCCAAACCCCTCGATTAGATTCGAGTGTATAACTCACTCCCGAGTATCTGTTATTCTATATATAAACCACCCCGAAACCCTCGATTAGATTCCAGTCTGTAACTCACTCCCGGGTATCTGTTATTCTATATATAAACCCCGCGAACCCCTCGATTAGATTCCAGTCTGTAACTCACTCCCGGGTATCTGTTATTCTATATATAAACCCCCTGAACCCCTCAATTAGATTCCAGTCTGTAAGTCACTCCCGGGTATCTGTTATTCTATATATAAACCACCCCGAATCCCTCGATTAGATTCCAGTGTGTAACTCACTCCCGGGTATCTGTTATTCTATATATTACCACCCAAACCCTTGATTAGATTCCAGTCCATAACTCACTCCCAGGTATCTGTTATTCTATATATAAACCACTCCAACCCCTCGATTAGATTCCAGTCTGTAACTCACTCCCGGGTATCTGTTATTCTAGATATAAACCACCCAAACCCCTCGATAAGATTGCAGTCTGTTACTCACTCCCGGGTATCTGTTATTCTATATATAAACCACCCAAACCCCTCGATTACTTTCCAGTCTGTAACTCACTCCCGGGTATCTGTTATTCTATATATAAACCACCCCGAACCCCTTGATTAGTTTCCAGTTTGTTACTCACTCCCGGGTATCTGTCATTCTATGTATAAACCACCCCGAACCCCTTGATTAGATTCCAGTCTGTAACTCAATCCCGGGTATCTGTTATTCTATATATAAACCACCTGAACCCCTCGATTAGATTCCAATTCATAACTCACACCTGCTATATGTTATTCTACATATAAACCCCCCGAACCCCTCGATTAGATTCCAGTCTGTAACTCACTCCTGGGTATCTGTTATTGTATATGTAAACCACCCCAAACCCTTCGATTAGATTCTAGTGTGTAACTCACTCCCGGGTATCTGTTATTCTATATATAAACCCCCTGAACCCCTCGATTAGATTCCAGTCTGTAACTCAGTCCCAGGTATCTCTTATTCTATATATAAAGCACCTGAATCCCTCTATTAGTTTCCAGTGTGTAACTCACTCACAGGTATCTGTTATTCTATATTATAAACCACCCGAACCCCTCAATTGAATTCCAATCAGTTACTCACTCCTAGGCATCTGTTACTGTATATATAAACCCCTTGAACCCCTCGATTAGATTCCAGTCTGTAACTCACTCCCGTGTATCTGTTATTCTATATATAAACCACCCCGAACCCCTCGAATAGATTCCAGCCTGTAACTCACAACCGGGTATCTGTTATTCCAAATATAAACCCCGTGAACGCCTCGATTAGATTCCAGTCTGTAACTCACTCCCGTGAATCTGTTATTCTATATATAAATCCCCGAATTCCTTGATTAGATTCCAGACAGTAACTCACTCCTGGGTATCTGTTATTCTATATATATGTATCTACCCGAGCCCCTCATATTTGATTCCAGTCTGTAACTCAGTCCCGGGTGTTGGGAGAATGTTGTTTGGAGAATGGCGTCTGTTAAAGAGTTTTTTGTAGTCTTCAGTGAGATAACTGTAAGTTTTTAGTTACTGGTAGAAGGATTTTACACATGTACGGTAAATGGTGCAGGCTTGGAGCTATCTTCATGCTGAGGTCTTAACCTGTCTCTGCTCAACACCACACCCTGTATGGTTCATATGGCTTCTTACATCACTGCGTTGGCGGTACTGTGCGCAGTCCCACATTCAGCCTCCATGTGCTAGACCCTTATACTACACCTCCCCCCAAACTCACTCTCCAATGTATTTGGAGTTACACTAGTTTACTTCATGTCTCACATTGTTATAAGTCTCATACATTTGCACTGTTGTTACCACATGATTGCTATTACTGCTTTATCACTGGTGCAATATTATCACTGCCCCATTCCGCACTCCCCCCCCGGCCCACCCCCACCCCCCGCCCTCCCATTCTAGTCCTGGAACTTGCAGGTTCAGGGGGTTGGGATGCCTTCCACATCTCGTTTGCCGTTCTGTCAGAGGAGTGGTCGGTCCTGCTGGTCCTGGTTCTTCCTGTTGGTCAGGAGGTTGAGCCTGGTACTTGGGTATGCTTTCAATCTTTCCTTCCAGCCCTTGGTGTTGAGTGCCAAGTGCTTTGTCAGTTTGGCTGTTGTGTTGGTCAACATTCGCTAGTCCTCCAAATCCTCTCTCCTGCGGGGTGGGGGGGGTCGGGGGTGGGTGGGGGCTGGATTGCCTTTGTGCCCGTCCCCGTGGGTCACTTCCATCCCTCTTTCTCTGCGCTGTGGGCTGAGGAGGAGCGTCCCTTCTGGCCAGAGGGAGGCTGAGCCGTACGATCCCCTCTGCTTTTTTACCGTCAACGGCGGGAGGCTGCTACCAGCTCCCAGCAGCCCTTGTGGCCGCGGCGTGCCGGCCCAGGAGCCGCTGGGTAAAGATGGTGGGTTTGCCCTGACGTCTTCTGCCAGCTGGAGGAGATCCAGGTCTGCGCAGGCGTCCCCGGTCAGGAGGGAGAAAGGCTCCTTACCGATGACATACGTTCAGAAGACCTGTTCCCCGCCGCACCTCAGTGGTCCCAGGGTCATACCGATGACTGGGAGTCAGACTCCATCTGCTCCGTAAAGGGGACTGCCTCACCATTGGAAGCCAGAGGCCTTTGGCCATGGCTCCTCGTTCGACGGGGCTGCCCCACTGGCTCCCAACTCCAGTGTGTTAGACGGCCGTTGACGAAGGCGTCTGCTCTCCGGAACGAGGAGCCACAGCCCTTGGCCAGGCCGGAGGGGCGTGTCTGTGCGTCTTCTGGGGGTTTCCGGTCTGGGCCACGTGGAGTATCATCGGGCTCTTCCCTGCGGGGCTGGGGTTTTTTGACCTGCGCAGGTTGCCACAGTGTCCGACCCTATTGTAATTGGGCTGTGTTCGGTGGGCACCGATCTCGCCCGTGAGGGCACCTCGCACTGTGGCGCAGGCAAGGCCGCTCTGCTGGGCGGGTCAGGAGGTGCTTTGGATGGTCTCGGTGTCCTTGTGGCCTGACAAGCTGGACTGAGGGTTGGCTTCCTGCCCCATGTTTTATTCTCTCCCCTGAAGGTTGTCCGGCGTTGCTCAGGGAGTTCAGACAGTTTACCGATCTGGGTTGGTTTGTCTAGGGTTAGATCCTATTTTGGCTTCTGGGAGGTATGAGCGTGCACCGCCTGTTCCACCCACCACGGTTCTGTCTCCGATGAGTTCCGACTTTAGATCTCCGGATTCACACCCTTCTGCCATCCTGTAGGTCATTAAGGAAGGAGTTGATGGGTTCCCTAGGCAGCTGGACTCTCTTATTGAATTAGCTCTCTCCACCATTTTATTGTGAGTTTAAGTCTTGACAGATATTAAAACCTCCTTGCATTTGGCGGATCCCTCGTTAATACCCTGCCTTGCAATGATGTCATCTGCAATTGTGCCTATAGGGTAAAGCAGTGTGTTCACCCGCTCACTAACTCACTCCCGGGTATCTGTTATTCTATATATAACCCACCCCGAACCCCTCGATTAGATTCCAGTCTGTAACTCACTCCTGGGAATCTGTTATTCTATATATAACCCACCCCGAACCCCTCGATTAGATTCCGGTCTGTAACTCACTCCCGGGTACCTGTTGTTCTATATATAAACCTTCTGAAACCCTCGATTAGATCCCGGCCTGTAACTCACTCCCAGATATCTGTTATTCTATATATAAACCACCCAGAACCCCTCGATTAGATTCCAGTCTGTAACTCACTCCCGGGTATTTGTTATTCTACATATAAACACCCCGAACCCCTCGATTAGATTCTAGTCTGTAACTCACTCCCGGGTATCTGTTATTCTATATATAAATCACCCGAACCCCTCGATTAGATTCCAGTCTGCAACTCACTCCCGGGTATCTGTTATTATATGTATAAACTCCCCGAACCCCTTGATTAGATTCCAGTCTGTAACTCACCCCTTGGGTATCTGTTATTCTATATATAAACCACCCAAACCCCTCGATTAGATTCCAGTCTGTAACTCATTCCTTGGTATCTGTTATTCTATATATAAACCACCCGAACCCCTCGATTAGATTCCAGTCTGTAACTCATTCCCGGGTATCTGTTATTCTATATATAAACCACCCGAACCCCCTCGATGAGACTCCAGTCTGTAACTCCCTCCGGGTTTCTGCCTGAATCAGTGTGTGTCTATCTGCTCCCAGTGGTTCTGATCGGAGAGTCCGGTGTGGGGAAGAGCAACCTTTTGTCTCGTTTCACTCGCAACGAGTTTAACCACGACAGTCGGACCACAATCGGTGTCGAGTTCTCCACGCGGACTGTGATCGTTGAGGGCGTGCCTGTGA